>JAUMGZ010177652.1:0-14309 GCA_032359645.1 Pododesmus macrochisma | reverse complement strand
TGTACAAATGTCAGTGTTCATGTACAAATGTCAGTGTTCATGTACAAATGTCAGTGTTCATGTACAAATGTCAGTGTTCATGTACAAATGTCAGTGTCCAAGTACAAATGTCAGTGATAATGTACAAATGTCAGTGTCCATGTACAAGTGTCAGTGTTCAATGATAGCTAAATATACAAGTATATTATGTTCTTTAAATACTTGGTTCTAAAGCCCTCCCTCGTTCTTTTAAAAATCCTAAAAAGCCCTCAATCAATAAATGTAATTGACAATTTTTTCTTCCTGTTGGAAAATATGAATTTAGATTAAATTGGTATTGATTCCTTACAATTGCAAACCAAACTAGAAATATGAAAATAAGTTATAAAGTTTCTTAAAATAGATCATATTTTGAAAGATGACCCTTCAAAACATCTCAAACAGAATGAATAATAAATACAAAGCATCCATGTCTCTTCTTTATTAACACAAACAAGAGGTTAGGACCCACGTTGTTAACTGATTATATATTGTATACTGTATATTGTACTATCAATGCAAAAATCTGGATGAGTGGAATCAACTGACAAACAAACAAAACAATTAAGCACCAGAATGTAAGAAATTAGATTCACACCAAAACAATCATCATTGCGGGCGGTCACCCAGCACGAACCAGGCGGTGTGGTTAAACCGGTTAATGAGGCCTCAACCTTCCAACTGCCCGCATAATTTATTACTTCAAAATTCAACGTGTCTGTGTGATCGTGCTTGAAGTGTGTGTGCTTGCGCGCGCGTGTGTGTGTGTGGCGTTCAGCCAGCGAGCATGTGTGAGATTTTATTCAGAGCTATTTTTTCAGTTATGTAAAAATTTAAATCATTACAATAAAAAAACAATATTTTATTTTTACAAAAGTATCATCGTGGTCAATCGTTATTAAAAACCAGGCTACATGTGTTTGTGAGGATCGTATTACTAACCGCTGAATCTTTTATGACAATATCAGCATAATTCGTCAATTATTAAGATAATGGTAAGAAAATGCTTTAATCATTTTATGTTTTACTTCAAAGACATAAGCATGGAATAGGTCACACATCTTACATATATTTGCGATCATGTCTTGTTTTATTATCTCATCATAACGTGGTATATATATCGTTGATATCATTTATTCCCAATTCATAACGGTCTGCCAGTTATTTTGGAGTTATGGACCTACGAGGATACCATTCATATTTACCTGTATTTTAATGGTTGTGTTTGATGGATATTTTGACTCTTTCGTTATTGTCCGTCCGTCCGTGTCTTTTGATACAACTTTATTCTATATAAATTATAACGTCGTCTTTGTTGCAGATGACTGGTTTTTTCCGAAACAGAAGAATACGTTAAAAGTAGTAAATACGAAAAATACCGATCTTCAGAAGCCACAAGTCCGTGGATTTGCGCAAACAAATGGAAAACGTTGGACTCAAAAAGAAAAAAAATAGCCGAATATACATTTATTATCTAAAAAAGGAAACATCACGAACAACTATTAAAACTAGAAACAAAACCAGGTGCTCGTGTTATGGTAAGCGTTTGCTGCTACACATGTGTCACTAATTGCGATGCGTTCGTGTTTATTTGAACATTGAACAGCTGTTGATGAAAGGTGTAATGATAGACCTTACTACATTTATACCCGTACGAGTCCTAGTCGAACAAGACATACACGATTAGCGCGGTAAATTTCAGGTTGAGTAGGGGATGGTGTAATATATTGAAAATCATGAAGTAAAAGAGGACAGAAGTTTTGTTGTAATTGGTATCATGGTTTAAACACACACACACACACACACACACACACACACACACACACACACTGACACAAACGATTTTATATTTTTGTTAAAACATACATCATCATAAATACGACACTTCTCGTGGCAACTGCAGCAATTATTGCTGCTGCTGTAGCACCTGAGACATTTTTGCGGTACTTATTGCGGCGGCCCTTCTTGTTGCTGCTACTGCTGGTATATGTGGCACTTTTTGCTGTTGTTGCGGCACCTGCGGCACTTTTTGTTGCTGCTGCGTTTTTTTTTTTGCGATAACTCTTGCGGCACATCTTGCGATACCTGCGGCACATTTTCGGTACTCGTGACACCTTGTGGCACATGTGACACTTCTTGCGGCACTTCTTGCGGTACCTGCTGCACTTTTTGCGGCACCTGTGTCATTTCTTGCGGCACTGTTACGGCACTTCTTGCGCACTGTTAAGGCATTTCTTGCGGCACTTCTGCGACACCTATGGTACCAGCGGCACTTCTTCCGGCACCTGTGGCATTTCTTGCGGCACTTATTGCGATACCTGCGGCACTTCTTGTGGAATCTGTGGTATTTCTTTCGGCACTACTTGCGGTACCTGCAGCATTTCTTGCGGCAATTTTTTCAGGCACCTACGGCACGTCTTGCGACACTGTTACGGCACTTTTCGCGTCACACTTTGCGGTATCTGTGGCACTGTTTCAGCACTTCTTGTGGCACTTTTGCGGCACACCTTGCGGTTCCTGCGGCACTTCTTGTGGTTCCTGCGGCACTTCTTGCGGCACCTGTGGCACTTTCTGCGGCACATGCTGTCTATATTCTTGTTGGGACCTCTTTTTGTCGTTGTGTTGTAGCGGCATTGGATATTTGCTGCTGCTGGCTATATTCTTGTCGGGAACCCATGCGGTCGTTGTGTTGTAGAGGTAATCTTTGCTGCTGGCTATATTCTTGTTGGGACCTCTTGTAGTCGTTGTGTTGGAGAGGCATTGAATCTTTGTTGCAACTACTGCTGCTGACTTTATGTTTGTCTGGAACCCTTGTTGTCGTTGTGTTGTAGAGGTAATCATTGCTGTTGGCCATATTCTTGTCGAGAACCCATGCCGTCGTTGTGTTGTAGAGGTAATCTTTGCTGCTGGCCATCTTGGTTGGGACCTCTTGTCGTGTCGGAAACCCATGCAGTCGTTGTGTTGTAGAGGCAACCTTTACTGTTGCTGCTGTGCTGTTGTTGCTGGTGTTGTTGCTTAAGGGAAGCTAAGAGGAGTAAGAGCATCACCGCTGGAATCGACTGTGACTATGTGTGAATCGATGGAGGTGTAGACATTCACATGTAGAGGTCATCCAGTGGCACCTCGAGGCATTGTAAGCACGGCATTGAGGGAGTGACCCCGTCCTAGATAAGAGAGCCTGACCCACAATGCTCGTTCTAGGATAGAGGTGAAATAAGTCATTTCATCAAAGGGACTCTAGCATAATGTGGTCATTTCAATCTTTCGCAGATATATATTTTTCACGACGTGGATATACTTAATGTGTAGTGTTAAGCATCGGAGGTTCCCATATTTTTTAAACACCCAGGGAGATACGTCTTCTGTAGTCAGAAGCCTCCTCCACCCGTCAGGGGAGAAACCTCTATGTGAGTAGGGGATAGTCATTAATCTTCTCTACCCGTCAGGGGGATACCCCTTATCGGACAGGGGGTACATTTTTTTCCATTGCAAATACATGAGGAGGAAAATGTGCCCAAAGCGTTAATTTTACAACTACTGACGGGCGGACGACGGACGGGATTTGTATGAGAAAAGTCCACATTTTACCTTTAGTCCCGATGGACTAAAAAAGCAATACTGCAAAAAAAAATTATAAATCTTATAATTAGCATAACTTTATTGATCAAAACGCTTTAATTGAAATAAAATACTATCAAACAACGTATTGTCGGATCAATATACTAAGTTATTATATGTGTAATCTGAAGAAAAATGATAAACAGATTGAACATATTTCCTTCCTCCTGTCAGTCTTTAGTTTTATGAGACTTAAGGCTTCTGAATATCGTCTTTGTTTTAAAGTCAATCTGGACCGAAGGTCCAAGGTGGACTTTTTTCATTCAAATCACGTCCGTCGTTGTCGTCGTAAACTTTCACATTTTCGACTTCTACACCAAAACATCTGGACCAATTTCATCCAAACTGGGTAGGAAGTATCCCTTGGGTTGGGGATGCCGATGTGTCAAAATGAAGGGATTTGCCAACAGGGGGCGCCACTTTGGGGGCCAAAAGGGGAAAACTTTGACAAAAATATTCTCCTAATAAACTAGATGGCCTACAGCTGAATACTTTGGTGTATAGATACTTCAGGGCATGGAGAATCAAGTTTGTTCAAGGCGTGACCCTGAGATCAAAAACAGGTTCCGTGTTTTTGGGTCAAAGTTCAACACTGTATCAAATATATCAATTATTCACATTTTCGACTTCTTCTCCAAAACCACGTGCACTGGGCCAATTTAATCAAAACTAAGAAAGTAGGGAAGGAGAGTTCAGATTTTTCAATTGAGGGGGCTCGGTCACAAGGGGTCGCCACTTTCGGGGCCCAAATGGGGAATATTGGACACAATTTCAAAAGTCTTCTTCTTTTCAAACTAGATGGCCTAGAGCTTAATGCTTTTGTATGTAGTAACTTTAGGGCATGAAGAAACAAGAGCTGTTGGAAAATATCACAGCTCGCCTTTTAACGGCATTTATGAAATTAGTGTGAATCGTAACAGGGCCATTACAGGATGTCCAATCTTAGATAATAGGTCAGAAAAAAGTTACATGTGGTTGTTGTCGTAGTGTAGTTATACATCTGAGTACCAAATTTAGACAAAATCAGGCAATATCTACATTTGACCAAACAGAGGCCTGAGCCGTTTTGTTTTGAAAACAAATCGGGAAAAAATCATATGCAGTTGAGATTACAGTGTCATAATACATCTGAATACCAAATTTGAGCGAAATCGGACAATATTTAAATTTCGAACAATCAGAGGCCATGGTCACCATTTAGAATAACAGATCGAACAATAATTTCCCACTATGGTTGCATTAAATTAACCTTACACCTCAAAACAACCCTCATTCCAAGTATCAGCATCCTAGTTCACATAATTAATTATTGATTTAGGCATATTATAACGTCATTGTGACGTAAAAACTGGAATTGTTTTTTTTTTGTTTTTTTTTTTGTTTTTTTTTTTTTTAAATATTCCCGATTCACTCAACGTAATAATTCTAAGACCATAAAACTATCCTCATACCTTATATATGCATCCCAGTACACATATTTGATTGTCAACATTTGAAGCAAAACTTTGTCCTAGAAAAAATGCAAGTCCAAAAACATGTCAAAATTCAGGTTTTTATGAACTCATTTCCAATTTTACTCTGCTAAATTATTCTTATACCCCAAAACTACCCTCATGCCAAAAATCAGCATCCTAGTCACATAATTAGTTATTGATTGAGGCATAAAAAAAGTCTAAGTCATTGTGACATCAAAATTGGAACCTTTTTAAAAACAATATTCCCAATTCACTCCACGTAATGTGTCTTAGACCCAAAAACTACCGTCAAATGGGAAAAATTTGACAGAATGTTTAATCATTTGGTATGTAGTAACTTTAGGGCATGGAGAACCAAGTGTGTTTTAGGCGAAACTCGGGAGTCAAAAATAGTTTGTGTTTTTGGGTCAAATTTCAAAACGATATATATAGCAAATGTGTTAGCTTTTCACATTTTCGACTTCTTGTCTGAAACAACTAGATCAATTCCATCCAAACATGGTAGAAGGCGTTTTTAGGGAAGGGGATTCAGATGTGTTCAAATGATAATGCTTAGTCCCCAGGGGGTGCCACATGGGCCCCAAATAGCGAAAAAAATTACAAAATTTCAAAAACCTTCTTCTTATAAAGTAGAAGGCCTAATGTTTAATGCGTTTACATTAAGCTTCTTAAGGGCATTGATAACCAAGTTTGTTCAAGGCGTGACCCTTGGGTCAAAAGTATTCAAATGTTAAAAATTTACATTTAGGCCTTTTTCAACCAGATGGACGTTGAAGTCCA
Source organism: Pododesmus macrochisma (assembly GCA_032359645.1). Classification (NCBI taxonomy): domain Eukaryota; kingdom Metazoa; phylum Mollusca; class Bivalvia; order Pectinida; family Anomiidae; genus Pododesmus; species Pododesmus macrochisma. The sequence goes on along the minus strand of JAUMGZ010177652.1, from coordinate 8,418 downwards.
ATTGACCTCTTGTTTGTATTTACTTCTTTATATTAATATTATAGTTATATTAATTTATACAGAATAATCATCATTATCAGTACACTCAATTTTAATATCAACACCTTTAACACAACTCTATCTTACCTAAATAGATTTATTGGTATCATCAACTACAATCTCTGGAAATTTTAAAATCATTCATCACACCCTACTGAACTGCTAACCTTTAACCCTGGTTCAAAATTCAAATATACTTTCAAGTATCTTCTTGATGATTCGGTAAGCCAATGTATTACTGACCATTAAACCCTGGTTAAGAATTTGAATATCAAATATCTCTTTAAATTCTTCAGTGTATCCACTTATTTTCTGACAATTATTTCCTGGTTCAGAACTGAGGTGTCCAAGATCAATTGATTTTACGGCATAGAGTAATGACATAATTGTTGACTTGGAATTTCTATCTAGATTTACTCACGATATCAATATTAACGCCGCATCCGTGTTGCAGTGACCTCCGCAAAGAAACATACACAATTTGTTCAGTTGTTCCCATCTCTTCGTGATATATTATTTGATATAATAAGTGTGCTCGGTTAATAGGCAATCTTCTTTACTCATAACACAATGGTTTCCAATCTTCGTGATATATTATTTGATATAATTAGTGTGCTCGGTTAATAAGCAATCTTCTTTACTCATACCAGAATGGTTTCCAATTGATTTAACAGATTCTTCAAATTCCTAACTTACTTTCCTCATCAAAGGAAGGAACAATTTGTGAAACTTCTGTATCTTTAAGTTTTAGTAAAAGATATGGATTTTGTCAAGGTGTGAAATTCGAATACCAACGGCTTTGAAACAATTTAGGCAAAAAGAGTTCCAAATCCTTGTCCTATGTCAGCCACTTCTAAGAGATGTAGTAAAATAAGAATAATTTGAGACCACTTATTACCTTTATTCAGATGCATATACAATGTAACTATACTTGTAATAGTACATTATTTTTAATGGTCATCTTAATTTTATGGAATATTGTTAACAAATAATACAAAAAGAGTACTCTAATTAAATGAATACAATGTAGATGATTGCAAGGCAAACAATATAGCTTGCCTATTGGTTAATCTAATTACATGTTATATCAAGCCAATTATTGAGGAAATACTTAAAATGACATATTTTCAGCTACATGTACGTGTACATGCTAGTCAATGTTAAATTCTAACATAAAATAAGTTCAACACATTTGCTCTTTTGTTCCTTTAACTAGCGAACTAAACATGATTGAGTTATAAAAACAAATAAAAACTTTTAAAAATTTGTTTAAAACAACCCTCAAATGCCACAATTATATGAAAAATATATGGAATGGTCATAAAATTGATCGAAACCAAATAAACCAAATAGTAAAATACAATGCACTGTAAAGCATCATGTTATCACTTTTTAAATAAATATATTATTAATATGTATATAGTAATTGCACTTTATTCATTTGTAATCTCATATAATTTATTATATCAAATTATGTTATATTGTTCTCCCCCAAAATACAAATCAAGCAGATCTATACAACATGTGTATCAAGTGGAAAATACAGTTATATACATGTAGTATCTAAATATGTATCCACCTTTCACAGAAACGTAAAAAAAATAACATTTGTACCGATCAAAAAGGTCAAGAGCGAGCATGTTGGTAGGTACAACAATTTTCACTGGAGCAAGAGATGTGACAAGAGACAAATGCATGAAGTACGAAGTAAATACGGTATGCTTATTATTGCATAGGAACAAACCAATCAAATAGTGATTTTATATGCATTTTAATGGTCAGCAAAATGTTATACAAAATAAACTGTTTGCATTATTGTAATATGTTTTATAACATACAAGCAAATTCGTAGAATTAATGTCCCCCGCTAGATGGAAATTTTTTTAAAAAAAAAAATATACATAATAAAATTGCATTTTCTGACAAGCTTAGAGTGAGTGTTATGTATTATTTAGTATTGTCCTTGTGTACTTGCATACCAAATTTGGGTGAAATTGGACAATTTTTGAAGCAGCTAGAGCACAGAAACCGATTAACCAAAGAGAATTAAGTAACCTAATAAATATGCACGAATCGCATTGGCCTTCAAACCTAGCCTGCGTATTGTCCTTGTGTACTTACGTACCAAATTAGGATGAAATTGGACAATTTTTAGAGCAGTTAGATCACGGAAACCAATTAACCAATGAGAATTTAGTACATGTAACCTAATTTATATGCGTAAATATGCACGCATCGAATTGGCCTTCGAACTTAGCCAGAGTACTGTCCTTGTGTACCTGCATGCCAAATTTGGGTGAAATCGGACAATTTATAGAGCAGTTATATAGAGCATGGAAACTGATTAACCAATGACAATTAAGTAACCTAATTAATATGCGTACATATGCACGAATCGCATTGACGTTCAAGCTTAGGCTAAGTATTGTCCTTGTGTACATGTACTTGCATACCAACTTTGGATGAAATTGGACAATTTTTAGAGCAGTTAGAGCACGGAAACTGATTAACCAATGAGAATTTTGTAACCTAATTTATATGCGTAAATATGCACGCATCGAATTGGCCTTTGAACAAAGCCCGAGTCTTGTCAATATATACTTGCATACCAAATTTGGTTGAAAGCAGACCATTTTTAAAGCAGTAAGAGCACGGAAACCGATTAACCAATGAGAATTTAGTAACCTAATAAATATGCGTAAATATGCACGAATCGCATAGACCTTCGAACTTAGCCTGAGTATTTTCATTATTTACTTGCATAGCAAATTTGGTTAAAATCAGATATTTTAAAGCAGTTAGAGCACGGAAACCGATTAACCAATGAGAATTTAGTAACCTACTTAATATGCGTAAATATGCACGAGTCGCATTGGCCTTCAGTCTGAGTCTTGTCCTTGTGTACTTGCATACCAAATTTGGATAAAATCGGACAATTTTTAGAGCAGTTAGAGCACGGAAACCAAAGCCCTACAGAGGGACAGACAGCGGGGGACAACAATCAATTGTATACAATGAATACTTGATTTATTAATACACAGTAATTATAAGACATGACTTAACTAAATACATCACTTGTGTGGGGTTTTAATATTAATGATACATTAAAAATATAGTCTATAAGCTTGAGCAAGGCTATTGTAAATTTTCACTTCTGTTGGTATACATGAATATTATTTTATTATTTTGGTGAAATTAAATAAAATATATTGAAATTTTATGTGCAGTCATATCTCATGAGCTTAATAATCTTTCGTTGATTTTTAGAGATCTGCACAGAGTAAATTATCTGGTGCTTAAACATTAAAGATTATTGTGGAACTATAGTTAATCATAACAGTGTAGAAGACATTCAACAAAACGACGAAAAAACATACATTTCAAAATACTACGTAATGAAACTATCACATCAACAAAGACGTTCTGGAAGGTGTCCCTAACTAATTGTATCATATCAAAATGATTTATAAAACTTTTAAAAAATATTTTCACAGATAAATATTGATATTTGAACACATATATTGGTAGTTGGCACTGATACATGACTTGCGTTTTATCTTTGTGCAATGACCTATATGACTAATGTACAAAGATAATAATTTATGCTAGCTAAACCCAGAATGAGTATAACCTTTCCATGCCAGAGCTGAGCTACGTTTGCATATAATAAAGTTTCAACGCCTATTTAGTTGGTTAAAGCCATCTAATTAAATTGAAAACTCTAGAATATCTACGTGTACAATAAAGTTTATATACATAAAAGTAAAAGTCATGTAAGTACCAGTATATAAACTTACCGGTACATATGATTATTATGCAACTGTAAAAGTATAATGTAATAGATTCTATAACACAAAAATGTAACCAAAATACTAGTAAAGATGCAAAAAATGGAGAACATGAATTTGCCATTACAAATGAGAAATGATGTTAAACCTGAAAAGAGGATCTGATTTCATTAAAGACACTTATTTATATTGGTAAAACATTATTATTTTTATAGATTGGATGTCTCAAAGTAAATCAATTTATTTAATTCATATAGCACTGACTGTATAATTAATTAATACATCAACAAGTTTGAAAACAGGCAGTGTTGATCGACTTCTCGATAATACAGCAACTATTACTTCATACATGTACCTGAATGCTTAAATAATCTGAAATAGGCAATTATGACGTTCAGTGCGCATCAATGATAACAAAGTTAAAAATCTAATGATTTAACTTAAAGCTATTCATGCTGATCTTCAACTTTACGTTTGGCATATACAATGTGTAGAAAAATTATGATAGTGTTAAACAATTTCACAAGATGAATTAGATATTGCTCACCTTCAACATCACAAAAATATACCCAACCTTGTTCTAAACCTAATTAATAAACCTAATTCTGTTCTGTTCTGTGTTTGGTTTGTTTGGCAATTAGGTAAGAGAAAACCTATATATGCCAGTTTCCTGTTTTTTGTTTTGTTCTTGTTCTTGTTTTTACTGTTTTCCTGGATGTTATATTTTTACACTGAATGTTTTATTGATGACTTTGTATAAGTGGGAAGAGTTCATTAACTACTATAACTTAATATTGTTTTTACCATTTCGTGAGCAAGAGATTAATAAACCTAATCAATAAACCTAATCAATAAACCTATTTAATAAACCTAATCAATAAACCTAATTAATAAACCTATTTAATAAACCTAATTAATAAACCTAATTAATAAACCTAATTAATAAACCTAATCAATAAACCTAATCAATAAACCTAATTAATAAACCTAATCAATAAACCTATTCAATAAACCTAATCAATAAACCTAATTAATAAACCTAACCAATAAACCTAATTAATAAACCTAATCAATAAACCTAACCAATAAACCTAATTAATATACCTAATTAATAAACATAATTAATTAACCTAATTAATAAACCTACTTTCCGTCTTCTTTTCTAATTCTTTAATAGTTTACTAAATGAAACATAACAGAAATGTTTTTAAGATAACAGAAACACCACAGTTAAAACAGTTAATGTGGGTGGTTGTCTTTTTGTAAATTCAAAATCTATCTGCATGGTACAGAGTTAACTGATAGATTTGAATGAAAACTGTATTTCAATATCTTCAAAAGTCAAGCAAGTGATAAGAAAACATCTAGTAAATTTACATCATAGATTTGTTGATACAATATGCATTTATCAGGTTTATATTCTTATGATTTAGGTTGTATTATAAAGTTTGTAAAGCATTAAGTTAATATATCTTCCTATAAAAACTCATCAAAAGAGCTGATATTTCCAACACCGTTTTTCAAGTACATGTAGTCTATTTGAAAACAAGTGACCCAGAAAAGGTCTATACACTCATCCTGAACTGATGTACAATAAAATATAATAAAATTTAACTAAGTAACTAGACTTTATGTAAAGAAATTTAAAATGTTGAAAACTAACCACTTTAAAGTAATTTTACATGTAAAAGTGTTTAGCATTCAAATCCAAGTTCAGATGAGACTATAATGACGGTTCCCAAAACTTCCAGAGGATAATGTAATAACAATATTTCAAGACAGAATTAAATCAGCACTTTTGGATTTTTCATTTCCAAAAACTATTATCGTAATTTAGATCTTACAACAGTTTCACAAAGCATGTCGTAAGTTTTCTCTAAACTGTCAACTAAAGTTGTCATAACTTCCATTTACTACCAAAAACTTATTTTTGTAATTAACGATTTTTGAACTCATTTGAAAGGATATACAAACAAGATATCCATTGGGCCTTAACATCATTTTTGATAAAACATGCCTGTATTTTTGGTATTTGAATACTTTTGAACTCAGGGTCTTGGCTTGAACAAACTTGGTTCCTTATTTCCTAAAGTTACTACATGTGATATCTAAGCATTGTTCTCCAGGTCTTCTAGTTTATAAGAAGATTTTTGAAAATTTGTCAAACTTTCACCCCTTTTTGCCCTCTAGTGGAATCCCCTGGGGGCTGAAACCCTTAATTTCAATAAATCTAAATTCCCTTCCCCTTAGGGATGCCTTCTTCCAAGTTTGCATGAAATTTGTCTAGTTGTTTTGGACAAGAAGTTGAAAATGTGAAAAGCTAACATATTTGCTCTATATATATATAGTGCTGAACTTTGACCCCAAAATGTGTAGCCTATTTTTGACCCCAGGGTCACGCCTGGAACAAACTTTGTTCTTCATGCCTTAAAGTTACTACATATCAAAGCATTAAGCTCTATGCCATCTAGTTTAATTATTAGAGAAAGTTTTTTTGCACTTTTGTCAATTTCCCTCATTTTGGCCTCGAAAGTGGCGCCCCCTGGGGACCAAGCCACCTCATTTGACTAAATCTTAAGGGGTAAATAACTTTTTCCTAAATGTTTAAAATAGGAACTTGAAACTTTGGAACATAGTAGATGTATGTATGGGGAAGTGCACAGTCTTATAGCATATCCAATCAAGCATAATCATGAGTGTTACATTTTACAGCAAATTATGTTAGCATACAGTGATCAGAGAGGGGTAGGGGAACTTGAGAGGTAAGGGAAAACTAACTTTTTCTTAACTGTTTAAGATAGGAACTTGAAAATTTGGAACATAGTAAATGTAAGTATTGGGAAGTGCACAACACTTTCAGAATTTTGAAATGACCCCCTAGGGACCGGGTCAGAAGGGGTGGGGTCATGGGAGTCTGTTTAAAATATTGTCTTATAGCATATTAAACAAACATAATAATGAGTGTTACATTTTACAGCAAATTATTTTCAAATTCAGTGACCGGGAAGGTGGGGTGGGGCACTTTAGGGGGTAAGGGGTATCACTAATTTTTTCTAAGCTGTTTCAGATAGGAACTTGAAACTGTTGGACATAGTGGATGTATGCATGGGGAAGAGAATAATGCTTTCGGATTTTTTTAATACCTCTAGGGGCAGGGCCAGAAGGGGTGGGGTCATGGGTTCCAATTTTTTTCTTCTTAATATAGTCTTATAGCACACATCAAATATTGGGGGGAATTAATTGCTTGTTTGGATCATGAAATTCAGATATTACAAGATTTTAAAAATGGCCACAAAGACAGTCGTCTTGGGAACATCTGACGACCAAAGGTTTTATTTAGGATCATCTAGATATCAAAGTAATCACTTAAAGGTAAATGCATATCTAAGTATTCTTTAATGTAAGAAAACTAATAAAACAAACAATGTGAAAAGTTCAAGATCATGTTAATTGATAGATCACTTTAAATTAATTTTACTTTTCCAGTTTTTTTTATACATGTTAAATTTCAAGGTAAACTGACGCTAATCATGCTAGATCCTTTTTGGAAACCTATCAGACAAAACAATTGCTCAAAATCTATCAAAAGTCCTGAGGATGCAATACATGAAATTTCCTTGACAATATCTGGAATAGTTTTGGTAGAGTAGGGACAAACAAATTTGTTTATGGACAACGATAAAAGCATTCATTGATGGATCACAACAGACACAGAGTGACGAAAATAGCTCAGTCGGCTTGCTCTGGTAAAAAAACATGAGATCATTATATCCAAGATATTTTTAGTGTTATTTTTTCCCTTCTAAAGTTGGTTGCAATTCAAGAAAAAATTACTATCATCTCAATAGAAAAAAGAAAATTACTGTAAAACCATGCTTCTATTTAGATTCATTCATTGATATAAAAGTGAGGATTTCAAGTCCACCAATTCAACTAAATAAAGAAAAGAATTTTTTTTCTTATTTTGGTTAAAACATCTAATAATGAAATTGTTTGTTTTAAACACCTCAATCTTTTATGAATCCTTTGAACTTTTTCATCAGCTTTTGATGATACTTCAACTCTTTTTCTTTGTGGAAGAAGATGTCATAGACCAACCTATGGTGAACGACAGGAACCATTTTCATTCCTCTATATTCCTCTTTGGCTGTATTTGTCTCATAATCAATAGCAATTACTCTAGACACTTCTGTTAGAATGTGTAATATTGATTTTGTTTCAATTTCCTTGTTTTTTATGTAAAAGTTCATTACTTTATACATCCTTTCTAGAAGCCAACCGCCATCTATGGAAGAACGCCATGCTATTTTACCTGAAAGTAATACAAATGAAACCAAAATAATGTTATGATATTGTTAGAACACAAATGGTCATACCTTGCAATATTTTATGTTCAACTTGACAATTAAGTTTTTAAATCAATACATAACAGAGGAAACCATGACACTATGTTTATACAAACACTTAATAAAACTAGGAAATTTCACTAAAAAATGCTCAGATAAAAAACAAATGGCCCATGGGGCCTTAACGTCCATCTGGATTGGCATTTGAATATTTTTGATCCTAGGGTCACTCCTTGAACAAAGTT
>JAUMGZ010177641.1:0-14310 GCA_032359645.1 Pododesmus macrochisma | reverse complement strand
GGGGTAAAATTAAGTACATTTTCAAAAATAAAAATGAATACTCAGGGGACCGTTAAGGCCCCATGGGCCTCTTGTTTTCATTGCAGGCAAAATCTGGTTCAACATACAAAGGTTTTTAATTCAATAGAAACTTTAAAAGTAAAGATTCCATTAAAAACTTAAAAACGGACTGGTTTTCTAGAAGTAAGTATAATTACCTGTATAGAAAGAATGACATCTAAATCTTTGCATGTACATATATATTATATAGGGACTGTATGATCTGACAATCAAGGAAAGTTCAATTATAGTTCAATAGAAACATAAAAAAAATATACGGTACAAAACAAATATTTTAGACCAACTAATGTTAATGTGGAATTTCTCTGTATGTTCATTATAATCATTTACAAAGACCATCCCACTTTTGGAATAACAACATTTGAATCAGAGGGGTTGACAAACAGGGAATGTAAAATAATAAAGTGCAATAAAAGTACATTACAAAAATATTTACCGTTAAAGCCAGGAAGTTCACTTTTCTGGAATAAATCAGGACATTCATTCACTAAATGAAATTGTGATATTAATGAGAATCCCACCTTTCCACTTCAGGAAGAATGCTGTTTAAATCGGACAGACTTTATGATGTTTTCAAAGGATAATTTAACTGTTGATGATAAGGAAAACTGTGAACTGATCATGTATTGCAGATGGACAGATATTTACATCTCATCTTATGTACGATCATTTGTATGACACAATGTCAAAACATCATTTAAAAAGTACACAAGCCATTCTTACTAGAATTATGAGAGTCAAATAAAAACACAAAATTATAAGCTCACATACATATAAAAGTCTAAAACATGAATAACTATCACAGCACTATAAAATAAATTCCTAAAACATGCATGTGAAAATGAGCCTAACATTATAAAGGTTTTATAAAGTACAAACACCATGGTTTGATTTGGCAAGGTTTTATATGTATACAGTACGTAATTAATTATTACTGATATGCTGCATATCCTTGTATTAAAGATACATATGGCATGGTTTTGATCAAGATAAATTTGTATGAATCATAAGTTATTTAATATTTTATCTTTTATTCAATCAATGATGATTCTATGAGAAAAAACTTCATCTTTAAATAATTAAAAACTTGTTCTTTGTAATTTTGATATTATGTATTCTAAAGTGGTTTTTCAGTTGTTCATGTATGGATTATATTTAAGAGTTTAAAAATATTGACTGCAATGTCATAAAGACTTAAAAGATCGGGGATGTTTTTAAATTTAATTATGGTACTTGTTATATGACTAATTCATATACTCTGTAAAACATATACGTTTATTTGTATTTGATGCACTTAAATCAATAACCAAATTGAAAGAAGACTTAAATTTCAAGGTTTTATTATGTATATGTAATAATGATAAATTTAAAATGAAGGTGAATTTCAATACAACCATTTTGAGAAGATTAAGATGCTTTCTCACAGCAACAATGGTTACCAGCAGACTAAAAGCTGATTTAATCATAGATATGTTTTAATGTCTTTAAATGTAATATCTGTTTTGTCTGGAGATCTATGTTTATATATATATGAATAATGATGCATGGTGTTATAGCCTGTAAGTGCCTCAAATATGCACATAGGAGTGCTCAAATAATAATACCAATGTACATGTAGTGGGAGTATACACACAATACAACAACACTCTTGTACTGAGTGCGGGTTCCCTCTAAGTTTGTGAATCATGAGGTCAATGCAGTAGGAGAGGTCAGAGTTCAAAGTGAGCCTTGGGGTCATAGCTGCCTTGTTTGGCTGTGAAACAGAACACCCTCTGACAATATGGAGGATGCTTTCAACAGAGTGTAGTGGAGTTTAGCACACAGTGGAAATAGTCTAAAAACTTAATACTTTATTCTGAACTGTTCTATTAGTAAGGTAAGCTTGTTTTGTTTTTAAAGGGAGTTACTTTAAACTGTGATACCTATTTTCTTTTCAGTTATACGAGTTATAGAAGGTTGTTTGTGTGGGTTACAGGTAAGTGTAATTACTATGTAGTGGTATATATGTGATGGTAGCAGGTTTGGATGCTGTATGTATTACAGCCAGTGGTACCTGCTTAACTCTTGTTACATCATTTCTAATGAGAATTCCTTCATGATGCATCATCCTATAGTCTTTATTCTAACCTGCATTTTAAGACTCTTTCAATAAACACCTGTTTATGACTTTCAAGTCTGTATGGCTCATAAGATTTATCACTTTAATGAACACACATGTTTTGTTTTGTACTTTGTAAAATCATTCATTTATAACGATAATGAATTGTTGAATTATAGGATAAAAGTATGAACAATTTACTGATTAATAATATAAGCCTGTACATGTGTTTCATTATATAAATATATATAATATACCAACAGAAGTCTAGTCAGTGATTTGTGATGTACATTGTACCTAATGTTCATTACAGGATACTATTTATTTTAATTGTATGACTTTGAATAGATAAACATCCCTCCAAGATAAAAGTGTAAACATTGAAATCTTTCTTCTACAGCTTGTAAGATCAAAGTGTTCCCATTTGTATTCAATTATTGAAGACATTCTCTCTTGTATATGTATTATATACAGAGTATATTAGGACCAGGAACTCACATAGAGATCAAACGTGTTATATTTATCCTTGTCCATTCTCAATATCAAACACTTGACAAGTCTTGTATGTATACTTGGTCCATTGGTCATTTATACTCAAGCATGAATCTGTTCAATACATATGTTGTCTATCTTGGTGTGTACATCTTTTACTGTACACTATAGGTACATACTTATAATCCTGATAATAGGATGTTAATGGGTTTTAGGTGACACCCACTGTGTGCCACTGTGCTCTTATCTAACTCACTTCAAGACCCATGTTGTCTATAATGGACATGATACCGTCAGAAACACACAGCTAATACTTATACACATAAATAGAAGTCTTGCATTTCCTTTGCTATGTAGGTTAAAATTAGTTTGACTTCTATTCTTTATTGTGAATTTGTTTATATTTATAGAAAAAGTGTGTTAAATCCTTTTGTAGATAAAAAATGAAAATATTTTTTGTAAAATACATTTATTAGACCTTTATGTGACATAGAGCGTGTTGAAGACTGCTTCGAGATTTTTTACTAACACCAAACTTGTGTATTCACATAGTTTGACATGAACACTTTTTATGTAGCAATACTATTATAATTGTAAATGTTTTGTAGTTCACAGTTTGCATTAAAAATTGAACAAATTAAATTAAACAAGATTAAAGTAAATAAAATAATAATATGAATGATAATGGACGAATCATTGAGTATTGGAATGCTTTAGATTTAGTTTATGAATCAGGATTTTACCTTTTCCAGGAATAATATACAGTAATGAAAGATTTATCAAAATAATCATGAGAATATATGTATTGTAGTGCAGATATTGTGGTACTATTTACACAATGCTATCAAAGTATATTAACTCATGCTCATAGGAATTGTTTTACAGTGTTGAGTATGACTAACTCTAAAACCCTAAACATGGATAAAAAACACACAAACTAGTACAGTATGTAGAACAGTTCGATTACTGTAGAATATTAGGTGCATGTATATAGAGTAATTAACTACTAAAGTACAGGTAATTGTGTTAACAGTATATTAATGTATGTGATCGAAGTCAAGTATTCTTAGTTATATAAATCTCTGTCAGATATGCATGACTGTCCATCTCTCCTCTGATGTCAGTTACCTGATCAGGGAGCAAATTGCTTAAAGCAAAATTACTGTAACCTTAAAAGAGATCTCAACAAAGATATATCAACACTATGTATCAGTGTGTTAAGATAAGTAGAATAGGTAATGTGTTGTTATTTAAGTTCTGGATGTATTCAAGTTAGGTTTTTTAAGACTTTAATATGAAGTTTTTATGTTAGATATTTGTATAAAGTCGACCAGGTTATTTTGTATTACCAGTAATAGTTTTGTCAAAGAAATTGTTTTTATTGGTGTAGTTAGTTATATGTTTTAAACTGACTAGTGTAACAGTTGTGGGTCTAACATTAAAGGTTAATATATAATGATTACAGCATGATATTATTTTTTTCACCCAACAACTGGTTAAATCATAAAGCTTTGCACTGGCCTGTAAAGTGGACAGTTTTGTATAATTTTTGTTTTCTGAGATCCACATATATGAAATATGGATCAAGGACTGGTAGACTCAGTATCACAATACTAGACCCTGTGTGTTTCCTGCTTCTGTAGATCAAGGACTGGTGGACTCAGTATCAGAATACTGGACCCTGTGTGTTTCCTGCTACTGTAGATCAAGGCGGGTAGACTCAGTATCAGAATACTGGACCCTGTGTGTTTCCTGCTACTGTAGATCAAGGCGGGTGGACTCAGTATCAGAATACTGGACCCTGTGTGTTTCCTGCTATTGTAGATCAAGGCGGGTGGACTCAGTATCACAATAGTAGGCCCTAGTGGGTTTCATGTTTTTGTAGATCAAGGGTTGGTGGATTCAGTATCAGAATAATGGGACACAGTGTGATTTCATGATATTGTGTTTTATTCTTGATAATTTCCACTCCAGTGAGATGGCACTAAAATATTGGCCAAACTTTGCACTGTAACAGATTTCATCATAGGGTGGAGACATAAGATCTTACATGTATATAGCTAATTAACCAAACAACACAAGGACAAGCAGGATGATATAATGAGCCTGCAATACTTGTGTCATATTTAAAGTGTCCTTATCCATTCAATGAGTTGTTGCTATGTAATATGCAGTTGACTAAGTGCTTGTTAATATTTTACATAAAACTCTTAGTGTTGTAATGTTGTTTTTAAAGATAATCTACAAGTATATGTAAACTTAAACGGTTTGACTAGTACATATGTATTTTGTTTGGGTGATTTCACATTTGAAGATTTGTGCCAGAATGTTTTAGGAATTGGCCTGTCTGGAGATAAGATTTTATGAATGAAGAGCCTGTTATAGTAATCATACTAGAGTGAATCAGGAGCAGTGCCAGTCTATTTCTGGTAGAGGAAGTGAGTTCTTTAGTATATATCAAATATCCAACTGTTATATACGGTTCACCCATCCTAGACCTTAACATAGAGTGACCCTATATTCTGCATATAAACAAAATCAGTAGTACAAACAATATCAGTTCTGCTAAATTTTCTGTTTGATTTTCTTAAATGGTGTTACAAACAGCATTTATTTGTGGAACAATTTCATTTTGGAATGAAATAAGATTATACTTAGATATGTGGGAAAATGCAGTTCAGACCATTTGCATCAATTATCAGTAGAAGCTTTGATAAGCAATGGTATATCAGTAAAACTTGTTTATCTTAGTACCATTATACACGATTGTAGGTGGAAGGTGATTACCCTCTTGCTCAATCAGGGCAGCTGTCCCTCATCCAGACAGTTTGAGGAGTTCTGTAGTCCTGTAGTAATATATTGGTTATATTGCACAAATAGCCAGTGTTCAAAAGTGGGTTTTAATGTGTAGTTTGGCAATTGTATACTTCAACTATCTTGGCAAGTGTCCCCCACACACATGTAGCTGTTTTCCTGACCTTTTTCATTACCATAGAGGAATGGTAGAGTCATGTTGGATTGCAATGGCAAGGAAAGTCTGAATTGAAGATTTCTTCAACTATAATTAATAAGAAAGAAAAAAAATGGTGCACAGGCTCTCCCCACAAAACTACATGTACATTTAAATTTACTTAAATTCAGCAATGAAAAACACAAATTTTACTTGCCTTAGAATTTAAGTATTCTAGATACTTGACATACTGATATACATGTATAATGTTAAGAAAAGAAAAATGTTATGTACCAAAAATAACTATTTTGCTCCAAGAAGTTCTTGCTTCCATGCCAATCATTCCTTATCTGTCTCAAGTATAACGTCTTTAAAGTTAGGGAATGTCTTGAACTTTTATAAATATTTGTTATCTTTAAATTGCAAAATGAATTTTTGCACTGCAGTTATTTTGGGAATAATTGAAGATTTTTCATCTTAAAACCTTGATTTCTTCTTCATATTCTTTGAAAGTGTCATTAAATATACATGTATATGTAACTATATATGATGTATCTTGTCTGTACAATGTAGATTCCAGTGTATTTACACGTATAACAGGTGAAGTTAAAGCTCCAGGGGTAACCACATCAGGAATGGAAGTTATGTTTTATAGGGGTGTGTGCATACTTCTCACTTGGATACAGAAAACTTCTATTAATATTCACTAGAGCGAGATCAGAGGTCAAACTCTAATCACAGTTTAATTCATATGTGAAGACTTCATAATAATGTCAAAAACTACTGATTTAAACTTGTAGATATGTACATATGTGTCTCTCAAAAATAAATAATAGATTACTGGTACCACAATAAAATGTTGCATTAAAGACTAGGTCTGACTCAAAAGATAATGTTACTGCTGTCGTATAAAAAAAGAAATTTACTTTACAAGAATAATTTTTATTTAAGATTTTGGATGAGAACATCATTAGGCATGTAAAAGTCACCTGTTTAATCCTAATAGCTTTATAAGTAGCACTTAAGTATAGGATATGGTATTATCTAGATTAAGATCATAGTAGTTATATGTTACTTACTGATGGATTGGCTACATAGAATTTATTTACAATAAAACAGCTGGCAGAAATAAGTGCATTGCCTTAATTCAGTACTATGTGTTAGGAAACTTGTGAAATCTGTCCAAAATTTATCAGTCTTGTGTAATAAGGGAGAATTTTAGAGACTGAACACAATGAAAAAAACACCAATAGTAAGACAGCATGATATCTGAATTGGATGGACAGAACCAAGGAAAATAACAGGAAATATCAAATATTTTATACATAGAAAAGCATATAAAAAATACAAAAACTATTAGTATGCATTTCTCTCTCTACCTTGTTTCATAGCAAAATATCAGCCTGCCATTTACTTGACAGACAAATGTTAAATTTAATGAAGAGTTCAGATAACAAGTAATCTTTGTTGTGTCTGTTGTCTACAGATAACAAAAACCTTGAAGGTTTAAACCTGTCAATGCATTGCATGCATACCAAAATTCTGTTTCCTGATGCAGTGGTACCGAAATAACTTCAAAATATCTGAGTGCATTAGCTTAGCAGTGGCACCTTGGAACGAACATACAATCACTAATGGTGGAATAACTGCATCAAGGTGCATCATGCAATCAACAACCTTAAAATAAACAAACATTAGTAAAACTTACCTGTCTGCATTGAAGTAAATTAAAACATTCTACTATTGTACTGAGGTAATTCTGTTAAATGTTTTTATATAATTGATGTAAGAGCATGTTCTCATTATATTGACTTCTATTCTATAATATTATATGAATACCATACTGAACAAACTCTGGTATGGCATTACCGATACAAACTCTCAGTAACGTGCAAGTATTCAACACAAGAAAAACCTTGTATGTATGCATTCTTCGTCTAGTTTTACAGAAGTTCATGGTGTCTTCATGAATGACTTCCAATGTGGTTTCCTTGTTTCATGTTCCAATATATTTAATTTCCACCAACTTTGAAGAAAATAGCAACAATTTGCTTACCATCTTTTTGTAACATTGGACCATATTTTATCAATGAAGCATCATATCACTACAATTAACACTACTTTTTACTTCCTTTCAATGTAACAAGAGTGTTTGAAGTAGAACCTTTACTCCTAACAGTATAACCTACAAGGGTTTACTTAGAGGTCAGCAAAGTCAGATTCACCAGCAGGCAACATACATCTGTCAATCAGTGTAAGTTACAGAGTAAATAAGTATTGTATCAGTATCAGTATTTAGTACTGTTTCTTTGTGTTTGTTGGCATGTGAAACAGGTGCATTTCTGTATTGTATGAAATGTTAAACACTGAAGTAATTATATATTAAGGTAGTTCGCTACTCACATTTCTGTATTGTATGAAATGTGAAACACTGAAGTAATTATATATTAAGGTAGTTCACTACTCACATTTCTATATTGTATGAAATATGAAACACTGAAGTAATTAAATATTAAGGTAGTTCACTACTCACATTTCTATAATGTATGAAATGTGAAACACTGAAGTATATATATTAAGGTAGTTCGCTACTCACATTTATGTATTGTATGAAATGTTAAACACTGAGGTAATTATATATTAAGGTAGTTCACCACTCACATTTCTATATTTACCTAGTATTTGTAGCTCATCTGGCATTTTTCTAAGTAATACATTGGAATTGTTTGCCCATTTACCCCTATATTCTTGATAGTATTCATAAAATATACATAATTTACCTATCTACCAAAATATTTTATGAAATAACCTATCTTTAACAGAGTACAACTGAAGAACAGTATCAAAACTGTATATGTGAGGAACACCTTCCATATATGATATATCCTAGGTCAAATTCCAAATGAAAATGTATTGGCAGAATGGGTTGACCTAGGGCTGACAGTAGCAATATTATAATCTTATGACATCATTTTGAATGAAAACATTCAACAGATAAGGATTCTCTTCCTAAAGTAACAAAGTTATATATTTTATGACACCTACATCTGCATTCCTCTGTAACTTTATACAATCAAACATGTCTATGAATGTCTCATCCGAGATAATACATATAAAAAGTATATACACATTCACAAACTACATGCTATGAAATCAATTTATAATCTCCAGGGCAACTGTGGTGAGATAAGATGAAGACATCGCTACAAGATCTAGAGAGGCTGATGAATCACTCTAACTCTCCATACCTTACCCAACCAAAGGTGTGCTACTGTGTTTATGACTGGAGGGGTTCATCAGTCATGTCTATGTTCCTGTGACATACAGGACCCTCCCTCTTATCTTGACTCGATCTGTGACTTACTGGTCATATACAATCATGTAGCCTGTGGTCATTGTTTGTTTGATGTTCAAAGGTGACCGCCTGCCTCTGGACAACTAGTTGTGTATGATAATGCATTCCTTAAACCCAGTTTTTGTACCTGTAATTGACATATATATTGTGTTGATGAAGCTGGTATTTGCCTTACATTTGAAAAATTGGGTGTGGCAAATGTTTATAATTTCTCTAAATGGATACAGAGATAAATTTAAACTTGCTGAGGCCCAATGGGCCTTGCTTTGCTCACCTGAAGCTCAAAGCCTTCTTGGTCAACATTACCTAATTTATTCCCCTAAAAATGTGATATATCCCATCATCTAAACATGCTCTATGTCAAATTTAATTCAAAATTGTGTGGTTGTTTTAGATGCAAGCATTAAACTCTAGGCCTTAAAGTTTATTAAAAGATTTTTGAAATTTTGTCAAATTTCCCTCCTTTTGGCCCCTAGTTGCACCCCATGTGGCTCCCCCTGAGGGCAAAGCCACCTCATTTCAACAAATCTATATTTCTGGTAATCTCCTATGGAAGCTTCATACCAAGTTTGGTTGAAATTGGTCTAGTGGTTTTGGAGAAGAAGTCGAAAATGTGAAAAATTAATATATTTGCTATAGTGTTGAACTTTGACCCAAAACCTGTAACCTATTTTTGACGAAAGGGTCATACCTTGAACAAACTTGGTTCTCAGTGCCTTAAAGTTACTATATTCCAAAGCATAAAGCTAATTATAGGCCATCTAGTGCCAAAGAAGAAATTTTTAGAAATGTTATCAATTTCTCAGTTTGGCCCCCAAAGTGGTGCCCCATGGGGGCTGAGCCCCATCATTTTAACACACCTGAACCCCCTTACACAAGGGATGCCTTCTATCAAATTTGGATGAAATTAGTCAAGTAGTTTGGACAACTAGTCGAAAATGTGAAAAGTTGACATAATTGCAATAGTGTTGAAATTTGACCCCAAAATGTGTAACCTATTTTTGACCTCAGGGTCACCTCTTGAACAAACTTGGTTCTCCATGCCCTAAAATTACTACATGCTAAAGCATTAAGTTCTAGGCCCTCTAGTTTATTAGAAGAAGATATTTAAAATTTTGTCAAATTTCCCCTGGTGGCTGACATTCATATGAACAAATCTGAATCCCCTTCCTCTAGGAATACTTCCTATTAAGTTTACATGGAAATGAAATAGTTTATGAAAAGTCTAAAAGGTGAAAAGTTTACGCCGATAACAACCGCGAGTTATGACGACTATAGCTCCACTGGATAGAAAAAAAACTGGTTTATTAAAATTGAAATTAATCAAAATTTTAAAATAAAGCGACTTTTGTTATACATTTTGTACTTATAGACATAAAGTGTTAAATCACTCAGGTATAAATTTCTCACAATTCCAAGTGTTGGTGGTGTCCCATCAAGAACCCTATATTATGGCAGATTCAATATATAACTACTAATTGTCTGTAAGTTATAGGTCATATAACTTCCTTTTAAACTTCATATGATTTTCCCAGTAAGTAGTATTATATAGATGTGATATTAAGATGTAGTTAATAGTCAGTTTCCACTTGGCAGATCTCTAGGTGCCAGTCATCACCTTCATGATAAAATTGATTAGGTGGAGTGATTTTCACTTAGTAATTGGCAGCTGGTGTAGAGAGTTTATAAGTGAGCAGGTTATCTGTAGGAAATAGTGCAATGGCATCTCTCTGTAAACATAACATGTTGGTAACACTTGTATGTACAGGGCACTTAATGGATTCTCACCCAGAATTAAAGTTCAACAAAACAATAATCATTGTTGTGACGGTGATTGGTCAAGTAAAAAAACGATGGCTTGCCAACAATTTGTTAATATAGCAGGTTATGAATTGAACTTCTTGTTTTATATTGTCACGAACCTCTTGACAATACAACTTTAACATGAGAAAATATTATGCTACTTTCTTCATATCCATGAGCAAACTTATTAGTTTTGTCATTGGCTTGTCTGTTGGTTACATCTTTACCGGTGCTTCGTATTGTTTATGTCCTGAAAAGTGTCTGATATATGTATGTAGTCCCATGTCAAAAAGTCTTTCACATGTTCTTTCATAATTAGTTAAAAAACACAGTTTTACACATTACTGTATAATTGCAGCAGTCAGACAACAATGAATCCATAGAGAGCTTTAAAGTCCTTGGTGTTTCCTGTCAGCCAGGTGTGTTAAAATTAATCGGTATATTTAGAACTATTAGTACACCTTCTCAGGTGCCTTTACTTGTTCAACTAACTATGTTTGATAGTGCAAAGACGGTTCAACATAGGTTATGCAACATTGCAATAGTTATACCTCATTTCCTTAAATTGATCATCGAAAAAAGACAACAATTAATAGCTCCTGATTACATTGTATGTTGCTTACATAAGAGAAGCATACAACAATAGGCAGTGTAAATGATACAGATCAGCTGATCCACTATAAGTATATACTTATATATCTATGATTAAAGACTAAGCCAGCTTTGTCAAATTATTCTGCTTCAAGCACCAATGCTATAGGGTCATAAACAACACTGGGACCTTTAAAGTCAGCCAAAACACCATGTATTAAAACCTACGCAAGCTACTGTATAGGTGAAGGTACATGAATACACCTGGAAGTATGTAGCATATAGGTAGGGTTGTAGAGTCAGTTCTGTTTACTTGGATTACAACTTAACCTGGGTAAGTAAACAATTGTGCGTCTTGTAAAGTTATGTTATGTAATATTTATTTGTAAAAGATAGGTTCAGTTTGAAGATTCTGTTTTAAAGACTTGCGTACATTTACAGTTAATATTCTGTTGTTATTATGGATCTTGATGTGTTGGAACAACAGTGTACTATACTGATATTGCAGTGACTTATCAAGTATCAAATTTACAAAATAAAATTCCTGTACGGCCGAGTTATAACTGTATGGTAATTGTTGTCTAGATTTAAGAAGTATACAGTTTCTTAAACTTGTAGACATTCAGTTTCTCCCTTGCTTTACCTATGGCATCTCAATGAACATATTCAAAGCACTCCATTTTATATAACGTTCAGGACATTTTGCCACCAATTTGCCTTCATGTGCAAACAATATGGATTTGAGCTAATTATATGCATAATTGCTGTTTGACTTTATTGTGCCTGTATGAATACAATGTGTCACTGATTATCTTATTTTAATATTACCATACATTAATAATCTTTAGTCATTATTTGAAGGAAGTTCATGCTGACATGCAGATCTCTGAAAAATGCTTTTGTCATGTATTATTTCATTTCCACAACTTTTCATGCACTTTTGAATTTAGGTTATTCAAATGTGTCTGTTCATCTTCTTTGACACCCAGACAGAAGTAATGATATATAGAACATATTACTTGACACCCAGACAGAAGTAATGATAGACACATTACGACACTATCCTGCTATTTTACATATACATATAACATGTTGTTCACTTGATACATGATATATTGCCTGTTTTTTTGTCTAAGCTGTATCAATCCTAATAAAAACACCAGTTACATAATAGCATAGATTTTAACACACATGCTAAATAGGTAGTAATTTTATTAACTGTTGTGAGAATAATATCTTAATATTTTCCAGAATGGATTGAGGGTTTTCTTTAAAAACTTACTGTGAATGCTTAAATGAGTCAGTAGGAAAATGCCTTATATTTTTACAAATATGGCGTGTTTATTTGATGGCGTACTTGATGAAACCATTGTGAAGCAAATTTATTACCCTGTTTGACCAGATTTTAGAATTAATACATTACGTGAATGTACATTCATTAAGACAGAACAGGTTTATAATAATATGGTACAAACATATGTCAAGTACACATAGTTTAAGACCTGTAGGTAAGGTTTAAAAGTGAATTTAATATAACATTGTTATGTTTGTAGCCTGATCATCAGTTGACCGTGACCTTGTTGTCTATATAAACATTTGAATATACTGACTGGATCAATCAAAATTGTAGTAATATAATGCTACACGTGGTCTTGTTTGACATTAAATGTCCAGATAAACTTTACTTGACCGAGATCTGTGCAGTAAGTTTAAAAAATATAATTAAATGCCCACCCTTATAGCCTTTAATACATTACAGGTGTGTAGAACATCATTGCCCACCCAGTAGGACACAATTGCTTGTCACATAACAGGTACAGCATGGTAGCCATACATTTGGATGGAGTTTTTAATATCACAGTGTTCAAAGATATGTGATATATATGGATAAATATTGTATATGTAGAAATCTTAATGTTGTATAAGTATAAAGGTAACCTTACCATGTTCTCATCACTTTATGGGTCATTTCATGGCCATTAGCCCCCCCCCCCCCCCCCTTCAGTTGGAAGAGTATTGTTTTGTGTGTGGTAGGTCACAGGTTTCATATCCCAGGTGCTTCATATCCATTAACATTTTTGTACTTTCTTAATCTCTCAGCATTTGTGGGGTTGGGAAAGGACACCCATTGGCTCAGTGTCAGGAAAGTGTGACAGGGTGAAGATCGAATCATGTCAATGTGTCCAGGTCATGATATTTCGGTGAGACAGCACTATAAAGTTGCCATCAGTGTTCACTGTCACAAGCAGACAATATCTCTATATGAAGAAATATGTGAGCAAATTTTGGATCATCTCTGCTTAATTCTTGTGTAGATTTGCTCACTGTAACTTACTTATAGGATGATACGTATACTATTGGGATTACATGTGTAGATATGGATCAGTAGATATAGATAGATCCTACAATCAGTATAACATGTATGCACAAATACATGTGGCATGTTCCAGAGATTGCCTGTGTTCTGCCTTGATGCATCTGTCAGGGTAGTACAGTGCATTCTTATATGTTGTGTGTCTATACATGTTCTTAGGGGACGGTGATCTCAGATGTGTATACCATATACTTATTTTATATATTCAGTACTATTACTGTACATTATTAGTTGTTTGTATTTATCAAATGTCTTGTTGAAACTTGAAAGATATGTTGCTGCAGTTACATTTTTTGTAATAAATAGCTGTTGTATAAATGACTAAATCTTTTCAGTTTTGTTTGCCTTTAGAATCATATCATAGAGGAATGGAGTGAAACCTGGCTATAGCAAGATGGCACAGTTATAGATGCACAAAATTTGCAAAAAAATTAAACTATCAAATTAAATATTTTCTTGCTTCATTGTATAACTTGAAGTATGCAGTAAATGTTGGCAAACATTCCAGATATGTTGCTAGTGGTAGGAGCTTAGGTTTCAGATTTAATGCTTGCCAGATTTCGTGAGATCTTAGACAGCAGAGAAGT
>JAUMGZ010177630.1:0-14311 GCA_032359645.1 Pododesmus macrochisma | reverse complement strand
GTTTTGGTTCCTTCCTCTTATAAATATCACATTTATCGGAGGCACGATTCAGGTTGCATTTTTTGTATTCTACCAAGATTCGATAGACTTGGTCCAGTAGTGTTGGACACGGAGGCGAAATTCTGAAAAGTTAACATATTTACTATATACATAGTGTGTAAATGCTTAACTTTGTTTTAAACCCAGGGTCATGCTTTGAACATAATATGTTCTCCATGCCCTTAAGTTACTACATATATATAACAAAGCATTACACTCTAGGCCATCTAGTTTATAAGAAGAAGATTTTTTAAATGTTGTCAAATTTTACCAAATTTGGGTCCATAAAGTGGCACCCCTGGGGGCTGAGCTAATCATTTGAACAAATTTGAACCTCCTGTTCCTAGGAATGACGTATTTCAAGTTTGGAAATTTTTTTGTCTAGTTGTTTTGGAAAAGAAGTCGAAAATGTGAATAGATAACAAATGTGCTAAAGTGTTGAGCTTTAACTCAAAAAACGTGTAACCTATTTTGGCCCCAGAGTCACGCCTTGATCAAACTTGGTTCTCCATGCCCTAAAGTTACTTCATACCAAAGCATTAAGCTATAGGCCATCTAGTTTATAAGAAGAAGATTTTTGAACTGAAGTCAATTGTTTCCTCTTTTGCCCTCAAAGTGGCGCTCCCTGGGGCAAAGCCCTTTCATTTGAACATATCTGAACTCCCCAGGGTCACGCCTCGAACAAACTGGGTTCTCCATGCCATAAAAGTATTTCATACCAAAACATTAAGCTCTGGGCCTTCTAATTGTTTTTGAAGAAGAGTTTTAAAGTTTTGTCAAATCCCCCCTTTTGGCCCACCGGGGGCCAAGCCCTTTCATTTGAATAAATCTGAATTCTTTTCCCCTAGGGATACTTCCTACCAGGTTTGGGTGAAATTGGTCCCGTGTTTTACGACAAGAAGTCGAAAGTGTGAACATTAACGACGACGGACGACGGAAGGGATTTGTATGAGAAAAGTCCACCTTGTACCATGAGTTAAATCCAAGACAGTCCATTAAATCGATATCGACGATATCAACATCTTATTTTCTTACAATTATTATACCAATATCTTACTTTGAACATATCATTTTCTTTAGATGTAGACTACGGTATATTTTCTCACGACGGAGTATAAATAATATTTCTTCAATTTATAAGTCGATATCGACACGTTTCTTGCTGTACCTGTTATGTTGTGTCGATATCGTCGATGTTGAAAACGATATCGTCGATAACGTCTGATATTTGAATGTAAATTATAATTTTTAGTACATATAATATTCTATATTTTTTAATGTTCTTGGTGTTGTCGATATTGAATTCGATATCGTCGACACCGTCCTGATTCATTGTTTCCATTAGAAATGTTTGTGCAACAAAACTGGATGCTGCAATTGTAATATTGATATAAAATATTGCTGGAAAGAAGATGCTTTATAAAAGGTAGCTCGCATATCTTGTTAATCATACTAGCCAAGCAGACTTCAGTAATATCATTGTCAGCCTGAATTACATTCTTCACTACGTTAATAGATAGAAAGCAGTGTCCGTTTGTAAAACAATTCTTCTTTAATAAATGCATCGGTCATTCAGTTCAAGTACACTTTGTCCGTTGCTTTTAAGACGTAACGTCATAAACGAAATGACGTCATAGTACAATGTTGACACATCTGTAACATAGATACTTCGCAAGTCACATGTGTGTTTACATTTTGAATTGCATGCTAATTTCCCAGACAGTGTTCAAACTGACGTGATTTCAATAAAGATAAACCTTAAAATAAAAATATGCAATCACTAGCAAGGTCTTAAACATAATAACGTATTAAATTCGAAAAACTAAGATGATATTCTTAAATAATAAGTCCATGGACATTGGCAAACGAAAGAAAAACGTTGGACGCACAAAGAAAAATTAACCAAATATACATTTATTAACGAAAAATGGAAACATCACGAACTTCTATTTAAAAAAACAAGAAGCTAAACGAGGTGCTCGCGATATGGTATGCGTTTCCTGCTATACATGTGTCACCCGCTGCGATGCTTACGTGTCATTCCGGTGTATGGCAACTCTTATCACTGTTTAAAAAAGAAGTATGTGTCACAATAAGAATATTTCACAGTTATGGTGACGAAAGAGCAAATGAGAAAAACCATTAACAGGAGAGGAATAGAAGTAGCAACATTATAAGATGAAGGTGATGAGACGGAAATAACGTAATTTTTGATAGTAAAAAGTATTTACTAACGATATCGCCGATATCGGCAAAAAGGACGGCACGTCTGATTTTGAACGAAAAGACTCAATATGGATTGAAATATCAATGTCAATATCGACGAAGTCGACGATATCTATGTTGATGTCGATGATATAGACGATATCGTAAACACTTTATGTCTTGGACACGAGTGTGGACCTTTGGTCCAATTGGACTAAAAACCCAAAAAGAACAGGATCATCAATCCAAATGTTCTTCAAGAACAAACAATAGTCACATCAAAAAGTCACACACAAAAAATTAACAAACTGAGACAGGCATTTAAAATGACGTCAAACCAACTAACTAAGGTGCAAACGGCAGTGGACTAAGAACACAAATTAAAGGTCTGTGTATCTTTACAGAGCATTACTTCGACGTTACTCTTCAGCCAGTTATAAACGAGCTTACGTGCTGGGAAGATTGGGTTAAGAAATGGAGCCAACTTTCAGTTAATGACTTCCTGAGAACAAAAGACTTGCAAGAAGAACACCATGGTAACTTTCGCCCATGGCCTGAAGCTGCAATACTTGGCTTAAAGGTAAACTTATTGTATAGACACGAGTTTCTTAATTGTTCCAGAAACATATTTACACATATGACAAACATAATTTTCAAACTAATGTCACCTCTGAAAGATGTGACAGACTAACTTGTTAGCTCGCCTGAAATAACTGGGGAGGGGCGAACTTATAACTAGGCAGAAATAATGATTTATTTTTATTCAATAGAACAATAAATCTTTCCTTATAATTCCAATTATAAAAGAACAAACTTCTGTTTCAGATTTCAACTTATAGTCATGATCTCGAGGTTAATCTCGTAGATTATGTGAGGGATAAGCTTGGTAACTGGTGGGAAGATCCACTGCAGACTCCGGTCGATGGAATGAGCACCATTCCTGAACATTTTATATTGAAAGGAGCAGGGCAGACAAGTGTTAATTTGTCGAAAAGAATTCATTTTGGATTCAAAGTTGATCAGATAAGCAAAGAAAGTAACGGTAGTGTTAAAGTATCGGGTCATAATACAGTCACTAATGCTGCCAAAACATTTGAAGCTGATGCAGTCATTGTTACCTTACCTCTCACAATTTTACGTCAAATTAAAATTGATTTGCCAGTAAAGTATAGAAAAGGAATCAATGATTTTCGCTATACTCCTGCAACAAAAATAATTTTGCAGACACGAACACGATTTTGGGAACAGAAGATTGGCCCGGGAGGAATCAGTAAAACGGATCTTCCAATTGGAGAATTACACTATCCTAGTCCAAACGACCCTCCTCCCCCAAATAAACGAGGATTACTGGTGTGTTCCATCTTGGGAGAAGATGCTCTTACATTTGGAGCTCAAACAGAAAACGATGCAATCGAGAGTGCAATCCGGCAGATTGAAGAAATTCATCCTGAAATTCGATCGGAGTTTGAAGTTGGAAGAGTCCAAGCTTGGTTTAGTGACAGCTCATCACAAGGAGCGTATGCCGATCTACTCCCACATCAGTATAATGACGCGATGAAAACTCTTATGACACCTGATCATCCGATTTACTTGGCTGGAGAAGCCATATCATACACTAATGCATGGATCCAAGGAGCTCTGGAATCGGGACTCAGGGCAGCTTCTCAACTCTTCGTCCACGATCATCATCTTCATTAATTTATTCGTGATCCTCTTCCACGTAATCTTGGTCTTCATCAACCTAAACCTAGTCCTAACAACTCTAAGCCTCGTCCATATCGGTCTGATCCTCGTCCTGATCAATGTGCAATGAGCTGAAATGCAAGAGAGAACAAAATTCATGCGCAAAAATGTATGAAGTCCAGGTATGAATTGAAGTTAAATTCATATGATTTTCGTTTAAACAGTTCCATAATTAAAACTCATACGTTGCATTTTTACTGTGTATAAAAACTATCTAGTTAATGTCACATCACATGTGAACATTGATCTGAGGGGTAAAGCATACATGTACATAGCTCTAACTGTGCTATTGGCCTTCAACAATAGTTATTCATATTCGCTTATATTCTTACTTGTTTTTGCTATTTTGAATAAACATATAACAATGGAAAAAGTAGCAATGTCAATTAAGTCAATCTCTTATATATATAATTGCAAAGATGTGCATACCCTGACGTGAATAGGACCACGCCATTACATTGTAATATTACAATCAAAATTATATGATTTTCTGCATAAAA
This sequence comes from Pododesmus macrochisma, assembly GCA_032359645.1. Taxonomy (NCBI): domain Eukaryota; kingdom Metazoa; phylum Mollusca; class Bivalvia; order Pectinida; family Anomiidae; genus Pododesmus; species Pododesmus macrochisma. Next base: position 9,824 of record JAUMGZ010177630.1, on the reverse strand, counting down.
TGCCTGTAGTTAATGTTAATGTTTTTTAAATTTTCTTTCATAGTTATATGAATTTAAACAAAAACCTTTTTTTCAGTATAAGGTATGTTTTAAACAAAGCCGTCTACAAATATATCATATATACAATCATGCTGCTGTCTCGTTTATTTCTACCAATTTTGGTTTTAGGTACCTTTTTCGCTGTCGTTTCTCTCCTGTCCTATCCAATCCAGGGTTTTTCTCCATTGGTCTTTCGCAGTGAAATTTAACGCTTAAAGGCAATTAAGTTGTCTATTGTTCAACTTAGTTCCCTTTCAGCCATCAAAGAAAGTGTGTTTCCATTGACATGTATAAATAGTTAATGGAAACAATACAAAACGTTCCTTTTGGTTTAAAAATTTTATGTACTAAAACTTAAATTTCTGTACAATTACTCATTGTCAGTATTTCCTAAGATATCATGCATGTTTTACTTTGGCTTGATATTAAAAAATCGAGAAACGCAAAACGGTGTTTAGTGTCTAGTTCATCTGAACCAAAAGTCTTAAGTGGGTTATTCAAGTACAATACCTGTCCGTCGTTATCACCTTCCACATTTTTGACTTCTCCTCCAAAACTGTTGGACCAATTTCAACCAAACATGTAAGGAATCATCCCTGGGGAAGTGGATTGAAATGATGGGACTCGGCTCCCAGGGTGTCGTTTTACAATACTTCTTAAGTCCTTCTTAGCTTAAGAATTGCCTTAAGTTGTTCGTAACTACTTCTTAGTGTTAAACAGCGTTTCACAAAAAATTTCGCAAGTATTTGTTGTCGTAAGTTTTAAGAATCTTCTGAACTTTTGTAAACAAAGTAGCGTTACTGTGAGTTTTATAAGTATAATGACAAGCCATTCGGGTTTTAACCTATTTAATACAGGTATTTAATTAATTGGTAAAAAAAAAATGTTTGTTTCAAAAAAGTAGATTTTATCGTATGAAAATCAAGATAGTGGGTTATCTTTAATTATGTTTGAAAAGTCATTGTAAAATCTAAAACGTATTGTAATGTCGGCGTTAAAGTGCCTATATTTACGTTAATCCCCACTACAGAGTTTATTACATTTTGCATAATGTTCTTTTTAATAAATTTCCGTACATAATATATTCATTTTAAGAAAATCGAGGCTGTACTTCATTTTTTATTTGTATTTGAAACGCATCGAAGAATGACATGTCTCTTACTTTATAATAATCACGAAGCGTTATTTTGGCAAAATATATGCCTGCTAAAAACGTTCTATATTGTTATCCCTTCCACCAAAATTATAACACTTTACATAATGTTTTTCTAGATACATTCCCGTAAATAAATATATTAATTTGAAGAATATTGAGGCGGTAATTATTTTTTTTATTTATATTTGAAAAAACATCAAAATAAGCACAATTCATTTTCACGAAACGTTATTTGATAACTACGTGTGCCTATCGTTATCAAAACAACAGAAAGAAAAAATGCCTCATACCTTTACCGCCTATTAAAAATCGACACGAATGGTACCTTTTCAACTATACTTTATGACAAACGTGACGACTTTAGTTTTCCCATTGTCAACTTCCCATTCGTAGACAGCAACATACCCTCCTAACCTGCTTATGGAGTTTATGTGTCAGAACTAATTCGTTATTCAAGAGCGTGTTTTCACTACCAAGAATTTGTCACTAGTGGACTGCTGTTGACATCCAAGCTTTTGAGGCAGGGTTATACGCTACCCCGACTTCTGTGTGCCTCCAACGTTTTCTTATTGTTTGCCAATGTCCATGTACGTACGGCCTTAGAATATCATCTTGTTTTTTTTCGATTAACTATTTTACATATTATGTTCTTTTCCATATATTCCTTTTCGTAGATACATTCATTATTGGTAGAGTCGCCAATCGCATATTGACTGAATGAAACAAAGTATATGCGAGAATTAATTTTATCGAAACGAAAAATAGTTTTTTTCTCAAATAATAGCGGAATATTTGCCTTGTTAGGATGATTCTTATGGGACAACTAACAGTGATGTGCCAGAATGTCAATAAAAGAATCAATAAGTGAAAATATCCTACAACTGTTGAAATCTAAACATGCTTTCTTCAAATGGTTGACATTACCACACGATAGGCACAAGAAACGCACGATAAACGCTACTCGATGCACACACGCTAACCGATAGACGAAACAACTAAATGATGCACAATTGGAGATGCAATCGTTCGGCTTTGCTTATTTTTCAATCAATATCACAAGACTCTGGCTCCTGTTTCTTCTTTTCCTCTCTGTCCTGTCTTCTCTCTTTTTGTTCTTGTTATAGTGTTCATATTTCTGGCTATCTACAATTTTGCATTTAAATCCATGTTCCTAAACTAGTTAATTATTTTCAATAACAATAAATACATTGTATTTCATTTTTGTACACTTAGTAACGATCTTAACTTTAATATTCATATTATTATTATACATTTACACATGTTTGTGTGCGTGAGTGTGCATTTTATATTTAATATGTATATGCTTGTTATCTGTAACCGTTCAAGGAGAAGGCTCAAATAGGCTAGTTTGCTGCAAAATTCCTGTTACAAATTGATTTTTGTAATGAAATATTGAAATTGAATTGGAGATGCAAAGTTTATAAAAGTTACTAGTATTGTAATAAGCACGAAAAATTACTCTTTGTGTATCAATAACTTTACGAATTTACTAAACTAATATCATGTTTTCAAACTAAATACTTTAAACACTGAAGAGTTCCATAGCAACGCAAAACAAACAAAAGGCCCATGGGACCTTAACGTCTATCTTGTTGAAATATGCCAAGTAGCTTCAGAGGAGAAGTCATTTAGATACTTACTGTCAAATTTACCCCTTTTGGCCTCGACTACCTGTCCCCTGGGGGATGTCAGGGACTTCATATTTATAATCGTAAATCCCCTTCCATAAGGATAATTCCAGCAAAATGTTGTTGAAATCTGCCCAGTAGTTCCAGAGGAGATGTCGTTTAAAGCAAAAGTAAACGACGGATGACGGACGACGGACGGGATTTGTATGAGAAAAGTCCACCTTAGACCTTTGGTCCAGATGGACTAGAAACACGGAAAACACACAGAAGAGTTCAAAAATTTGGGAACAAGGATACCGCCTTCTTCTTAAGTTACGAAGAAGTTACGAAGAAAACGTTAAGAACAGTTTCGTGTCTTCTTCGTAAGTTTGTCGTTACTTTCAGAAAGTTCGTAAGTTAAGAAATGTTTGTGAAACGGCACACAGGGCGCGCCATTAGGGCCAGAATTGGAAAAGGACAACATTTCTTAATGTCCTTATAAACTAAAAGAACATTTGCTAAAGCTTGCTTGTGTTGTAACCTTGGGGAATGAGGAACATTGTTTATTTACGGCGTGGTCTTTGCGTTTTAGGGTCAAATGTCAAAAAAATATTAATAGCACATAAATTTGTTTGTTAACTTTCTATATTTATCGACTTCTTGTCTTAAACTACTGGACCGATTTTATCCAAACGTCTTAGGACGCATTCTTAGGTGAAGATGATTCAGATTTGTTCACAAGATGGACTTCAGCCTCAAGGGGCGCCACTAGGGGGTAACAATGGGGCCAACGTTTCCCCACCACATTTCTAATACACAAGAAAGCTTGAGATTAATGTTTGCTTTTATAGTAACATTGGTGCATAGATAACATTTAAGAACTGTTTTTGTTAACTCAAGGTGTAACTCTGGACTACAAAACAGGTTACATGTTTTTGGGCAAAGTTTCACACTATCAGCATAATGCACAAATGCTAACTTTTACCCAAAGAACTGTAAGGACCCAATTAGACAATATTTAAAAAAAAATCATATGATTCAAATTAAACTTAGGCTTGATTCAATCAGATGGACGTTAAGGCATCATCTTGAAGAGGAATGGGTTTTTTACTGTCAGCATTAAGAATTTGCTCGAGCCCATTTGTATAATATATTGAGTTAATATTTAGGAATGGAATGGGGTCAATAGTCTAACAAGCCACTGTTGATTACTCTGTATTACTTACAAAAGATTGAAAAAACCTCGAATGTTATATCTGCACTCTTTGTATGTAAGTTATAACATGTACAAGTCAGTCCCTACGATACAGATATATTTCTTCCTAACTTTATTGTGCAAACATAGTCAGTATATTTTAATTTTAATGTTAACTATGATAAGTGGTGTACATATTTAATGACGTTGTTTACGTTTGTTTTATCATATTTTGAATCAATAAACAGATTATCAGTTATGCTGTTTCACATATTTATCTTTAAAGAAATATTGACACGGGAACTAAGTGCATATAAATTACTTATTTCAATATTGAAAGTTGAAAGTTGAATGTTTTAGTCAGTCAGCATATATTTTTGAAAAAAAACCAGTAAGAGTGGAATCAACAGAACGAGAGAAATTGACAAACAAAACATAATTGCATCAAACAATTAAGCACTAGCATGTAAAGAATTAAATAAACATCACAACAATCTTCAAAACTAGTCATCAATGCATACCGACTTAGGACGGTCATCCAGCACGAAATCAGGCGATGTGGTTAAACCAGTTAATGGTGCCTCAACCTTCCCACACCCGCATGAGAATGAAGTCTTAAGTATAGATATACATTTAATAAATTAATAAATACACTTTAAAGCGCTGTAAATAACTGAAAATATGGCTGTCAACCATTCATAATGAACATACAAAGGACTACTTATGTACGTTTTGTACAATCAAATAGATGTACCATTTCAGCCTTATTTAGTAGGGCGTATCCTCGAGGGGTCTTAAAATGTGTGACAAGTAGTTAGATGAAACTTGAAGCCAAATGCAGGGGCCACATACAATGTAACACAATTTTCTCTGCACTTCTGCTAGCTACTTGGCACATAATCTACGGCCCCCTGGGGACATTCCCTATCAAGTTTATTTCTGCTTGATTCTGTAGACGTTTGGCGGTAGCCACGATGTTATATAATTGTGTTTATGAGGGTGTGACTGTCCCTATAAACCTATTCAACTGTAACAGACTTGTGACAGCTTAAACACTACAAGAGTTGTGAATTTACATAAAACTACCAGAATTGTAACAGCTTAAATACTACCAGAGTTATGACAGCATGATACACTATAAGCAGAATTAGCAAGAACAAACTTTGCAGTTGAGCTCGTCATATATAGAATGACTAATGAATAAATGACACATGCATCATACATTTTGAAGTATCAAGATGGAAACATGTAATATTAAGAATGACGCATTTATAGAATGACTAATGACGCACGTATAACGCTCAATAATATATCTCAATATAATACACAACGATTCACTGCGCGAATTGCTATCTAAGGGTTTAAAATTCAGACTTCCAAAGTCTTTCTCTTGGAAGCAAAATTTCAAACTAATTATAGACTCTGTGGAGGAATACGCAAGGAAGTGGGCTAAACGAGAAAATGTTGAGGAGGACACACTTTCAGAATGGGTAAAGGCTTATAATTCTTTGCTTAAACGTCGAATATATGCTGCATGGGACAATGAATAAAATCAGTCCTAAACTATTCAAAGGTCATTGAAAATTTGACCGAAATCCATGATAAATATATTTTTTGTTTCAGCAGATAAAGCTTCTAATAACATCGTCTTTATTTGTAAGACATATTATTTTGAATGTTTGCATACAAACAAAGGTATATTGTTGGGTCTTTAAAGAGATCTACCAAACCTCTTTCCAATGTCGCATATTCACGTAGTGGAGTGAATCTGATGTGGATATTCAAAAACTCGAAAGACCTCATTTAGAATCACAATCGCCATCATACATATCATCCATCATAACATACGACTTCTCCACACTTTACACTTCCATACCGCGTGCTAAGTTAAGCTTTTACTGGTAAAGCAGGCAATCGCAGGTATAAATATAGTATACTTAAGGGCACGACTGCATACTTTGTCAAAGGTGATTCGGAAGCAAAACAAAAATACACTGAAGACGATGTTGTTAGAATGCTGAATTTTCTTATCTACAACATATTTGTTGAATTTGGAGGCCAGGTTTTCCAGCAGTCTATTGGAATTCCAATGGGGACAAACTGCGCTCCGCTTCTAGCGGACCTGTTTCTATATTCGTATGAGGCAGAATTTATCCAAAAGCTACTTAGTTCCAAGAGAAAGATTTTGGCAAAATCTTTTAATTTCACTTTTCGCTACATTGATGACGTTTTGTCACTAAAGAATAAAACATTTTGGTGATTATGTGGACATTATTTATCCTCCGGAAGTCGAAATTATAGACACTACGGACACTGACTTTTCTTCCTCATACTTAGACCTCCTACTAAAAATAGACACGAATGGTATACTTTTCCACTAAACTTTATGACAACTTTGACGACTTCAGTTTTCCCAGTCAACTTTTTATTCTTAGACAGCAACATACCCACCTCACCTGTTTCTGCAGTTTGTGTCACGGCTAATTTGTTACTCAAGGGCGTGTTCTCCCTACCAAGACTTTGTCACTAGAATATATCTGTTGCCATCCAAGCTTTAAGGGCAGGGTTATACACTACCCAGACTTCGGTCTGCTTTCAGGACGTTTTATTGCCGCCATCATGATACAGTGCAAAGTTTGACCAATATCGGTTAAGAATGCAAGCTGTAGTAAGTCTAACAAAATTCCTAAATGGAAATCAAAAAAGTAAAATTAAAGAGGAACAACTTCCACAGAAGGTGTAAATATATAGATTAATTTGTGTGTCAAATCATATCAATATTGGAAAAGAATGCCAGGTGTTGTACTTTGGCCAATTTGTTTGTTAAATTAGGGCTTAACGTCACTAAAGTATACTTTCTGGTGCACTTATGGCACACTTTTATTAAAAGAAAACATCGTTTTATTCTTAGGGCACATTTTTGGCACACTAAATGTATTTGTGGGACACTTGTGGTGCATTCCCTGACTGAAGTAAGTGTGTGCCAGAATGTTGCTACTGGTGGCACAGTATAAGCAAACTATTGTGGCACACTGATTTGATTGCCGCAAACTTGCTGCAGACTAGTACTTGTGACACACTTTATATTTCAGTAAGGGTAGACTTTATAAGTCCCATCCAGTTAATATTTGTTTAACATTGATGCACGTTGTCACTGATCTATCTAGATTGATGTTTTAAGGTCAGTTTCTTTCTCAAAATAACAAACTTATTCAATACAAATTAAAGAAATTTTTTATTAGCAAAGCAAAGAATTCAACAAACATGTCAGTCATCTTGGTGTATAAAAATTAACATATAAACTTTTAACAATGAATAATAACAAGGAAATATCAGCCTTAGGTAAGAAAACATTATTTTTATCTCGTTTAAGCTGTATACATAAGTTGTTACTGAAACATCTATAAAAAAAAGTCCTGTCAACCTGTCATATGATAGTGAATAATAACATACAGTACAACACATAAACCCAATAAAGTCAACAAGTTGATAACTAATTGTAATCAATATACAGCATAGTACATTAAACAAAATCCTGATTATTATTCAATATATCACATCCCTGTTTACTAAGGTACACTATAAACAAGTATTTTGCATTCCTGTTTTGTAAGGCAATACTCAATTAGTACTCTTACTCTTGCATATAAGTTTCACACAAATTTATGTACATTGGCCCCGTGACAAAATATTTAAATTTCTTAAATTACTTGAGTTGAATCAGGAATCAGCATATATTATTGATTTAGTAATAAAAACATATCTTAAGCAAACAGGCATATAATAAAGCATACTTGTCTTTGAAATATTAAACAAAAAATGAAAAAATCTTAAGTCCTGAGCTTATGTATTGTGTTACAATTAACACAGGCTACTTGGTTTGTGACAGTGTATTGTATTTGATGTAAACATAACAATCAACAGATGTAAGAAAGATAACTCTAACAAAATCATTGGACCTCATGTATAACAAATGAGTGTGCATTGAATCTAATAAATATAATGTCAGTGTTTGTTAATCTGTTTTTGGTTTGCTGTTCCAATAGTACAAGACCTGAGCAAAGATAAAACCATTGAGTGCTGTGGATGTTACAAAGGATGCTATGATGAGGTTATCTCCCGTTTCCTGGATGGAGGTAAAGATACGAGCCATGGATCCAGCGAACAGCATGAATACTGTGATCACAGATAACTGTCCTGTACTGCCATTCTTGAAGTTGGAGAATCCTTGTATAAGCTGAAATTTTAAAGAAACCTATTTTATTGTTGCATACACTGAGTATACTCAAAAAGAGAAACTAAACTGACTATTGACAGTAAACAGTTTTGATCGTTTGTTTGTTTGTTTTATTGGGGTTTAACATCCAAACTCAGTTTTTTAATGTGAACAGGCAGAAGGATGTCATGTTGATAACATTAGAATTAACCATATCAATAATCTCCACCCTTTTTCTGCCTAAAACTACAATCCAATTTTATGTCTCTAAATTAAAGGCTATACATGTACCCAATTAATTTATGATAGTTTTATGTCTTAAAAATGAAAGCTTACCTTACTAATAATAATGATAGATTTATGTTCCCAAAATACAAGAGGCCTACGAGCCTTAACGTTAATATGGATTACATAGGCCTATAAGTAAATGTTTGGCATTTGAATACTTTATAGTCCCTAGGGTCATGCCTTCAACAAACTTGGTTCTCCATGTCCTTAAGTTACTATACATATCAAAGCATTAAGCACTAGGTCTTCTAATTTTTTAAAAGATTTTAAAAATTTTGTCAAATTTCCCTAATGGACTATTTATGCCCCCAAGTGACACTCTCGGGGAATTTAAGCCCCTTCATTTGAACAACTCTGAACCCTTTCCTCTAAGGGCTATTCCATTTAAATACATACCTACCCCCAGGAAGACACTTTTTTCTAACAACCACTACCAATGTTTCAAAACATCATATCTGTGAAAAGCGATTTCATCTTTTCTTGGACCACCCATAGAAGCAAAAAAATTATATTGACCACGCAAATCATCTTTTCAGAAAATCCTACTTTCATTTTTGATATAGATGACTAGTTCATCTCCATTAGGACTGTAACAATTTTATAAATGTCTTCTTGCCCTTAAAACATGAACCATATCCAAATCTTCCACACATGCTTGTTGGCCATTTTAAAAAACTAAAATCACTGATGTTCATTTCGAGTGCTCTTGTTGTTATGAGAATTATCTCTCTTTACATAACAGCGCAATATCGGAAATCACATGCTTTAACTATCATATTTTATTGAAATTTTATAAAGTTTTTCTAAATATATTCATATGTGTGCATACTGCATGGATTTGGAGGAAAGTAATTCCTGTATGTACTTCCACATGTTTATAAAGGACCACCCACAGAAGCAATTTCTTTATATTCACCACAAGGCATAGAATCGAATTAACAAAATGTACCATCATTCATAGAATTTCTTTATTTTTTATCATGCCTTGAACAAACCTGGTTCTCCATTCTTGAATCCCCTTTCCCCTGGGGATACTTCCTACTAAGTTTGGATGAAATTGGTCCAGAGGTTTTAGAGAAGAAGTCAAAAGTTTACAACAGACAGACAACGTATGGGATTTGTATGAGAAAAGTTTATCTTGGCCTTCATCCAGATGGACTAAAAAGCTTACCTTACTAATTATAATGACAACAATATTGACACTCTGTAGGAAGGAGAGGAATGACAATGGTGTTGCTGGTGACATTAAGACTGCCATCACACCTATATACAAAACTATAAAAGTGACTGCTCTAGCCATTT
>JAUMGZ010177619.1:0-14312 GCA_032359645.1 Pododesmus macrochisma | reverse complement strand
GCCTGTTAGTTATTCAGTCCTATTTTTGGTTAGACTTCCTTGATCAAGCCTGTTAGTTATTCAGTCCTATTTTTGGTTAGACTTCCTTGATCAAGCCTGTTAGTTATTCAGTCCTATTTTTGGTAAAACTTCTGTGATCAAGCATGTTAGTTATTCAGTCCTATTTTTGGTAAGACTTCTGTGATCAAGCCTGTTAGTTATTCAGTCCTATTTTTGGTTAGACTTCCTTGATCAAGCCTGTTAGTTATTCAATCATATTTTTGGTTAGACTTCCTTGATCAAGCCTGTTAGTTATTCAGTCCTATTTTTGATTAGACTTCCTTGATCAAGCCTGTTAGTTATTCAGTCCTATTTTTGATTAGACTTCTGTGATCAAGCCTGTTAGTTGTTCAGTCCTATTTTTGGTTAGACTTCCTTGATCAAGCCTGTTAGTTGTTCAGTCATATTTTTGGTTAGACTTCCTTTATCAAGCCTGTTAGTTATTCAGTCCTATTTTTGGTTAGATTTCCTTGATCAAGCCTGTTAGTTATTCAGTCCTATTTTTGGTTAGACTTCCTTGATCAAGCCTGTTAGGTATTCAGTCCTATTTTTGGTTAGACTTCCATGATCAAGCCTATTAGTTATTCAGTCATATTTTTGGTTAGACTTTCGTGATCAAGCCTGTTAGTAAGTCATATTTTTGGTTAGACTTCCTTGATCAAGCCTGTTTTGCTGGAAGAATAAATCCCAGTATAACATATATCAGATGAAGAGACCTTAAAGAATTGTTTGACATTTAAAAAGTCCTTATAAAATCCTTCAATATCAACCCAGCTGCTTCTTGTTCTTTGAACAAAAATATTGAAAGTTTTCACATTAACTACATTTTGTTGCGAATACATGTGCATATATTGATTTTACAGGTAAATAGCAGCAGTCCAGATTCAGTGCCTGGATTGGACCTTACACCCAAGACAGGCAATATCATCTTCCAAGCAGGAGAAACTCTCAACTACCTCCCACTACAGATCAGAGCTGACTTTGTATGTTTTTTTTGAGGAGTTTGTATTATGTGTTTAAATTTAAAAAATATGACATGACATCAGACAAGCATATATACATGTAGCTGAATAGGCTTGGTCTAATAAAATAAAATGCCATTTTTGTTGATAACACAATCAAAGGATGAACAATAGAGGAAGCTGGTGATTTGTTGTGTGCATAATCAAATACAATTTATGAATTATTCATGTATTTGTCTGTAGATTCCAGAGAATGATGAGACGTTTTTTGTGACCTTGACCGAAGCTTTCCAGAATGCACGAGTTTCAGATGTAGCACAGACTCTGATTATAAGAGCCAACGATGCTCCAGTTAGATTTAAACAGGTGCAAATTTTTACACTAATTCTTTTCTGTCATGTATTTATCAATGTATCAAACAATTTTCTGTGTATTTGCTGTTTGCTTTTAAAGTTTTTCATTGTTATGGTAACTTGCCTACTGAAAACCACGAGTATAAATTAAAGGTCACATGATATATCTGGCTTATTATTCGGCCAAAGCTGTATATTGTGAACACTCTGGATCGAGAGACGTCAGAGTGACAAAACTCACTTGAGACATCTATCGTTGACAGAAGTTCCAAAGGGGAAGTCACTCTGGATCACAAGTATTACTTCTCAATTATATTTCTAATCTATTTGAACTCCTGCTCTTACATAAATGGTAAGAAACTATTTGATAGATAGCTCTCTTGTTGTGTTCTACTTTCTTCGTGATCAACATTAAATGGAAGCCTAAAAAAAATTCGAAATGCTTTGTTTTCGAGTCCATGTTCAATTGAATATACAAAATTATATTTTTTACCTCTAGGAGTGGTCGTATTTTGAAAATCTCTTAATTATATATTTTTTGTGGAAATTGTAACTTGCTTTAAACTGGCTATTGCAGTCTGATAAAGTACACTAAGAGTTTTGTTGAATTGATATAAAATCTAGTAAATTTAATTTGCAAAACTCTGTGTAAAATTTCCATGAAAGTAAACACTTCTGATAAATCTACATTTTATCAGCACACATTTCTACTTTTACGTCCAGATTATTTTACACTGTTAAGTAAAATTTACGGCTTTTCGTAAACTACATTGATTGGCGATAAATAGCACAAGGAATACCAGAAATGCATCATCATTTTGTTTTTCTAATAAACCCATAAAACATAGTGTTAATCATGCAAGTTTTATATTAGTACAATAAGTCAATATGAAATTAAATGAGAAAATCAGTAAATTATTTGAATCAGTTTCTTGTTAATTTATATTTTTATGACTTTTAAAAATTCATTGATTCAATGATATAACTACAATAAACATGTTATATCAATAGGCAAATATTTTGTTTGAGTAGTCTTTTATATTTCTAGAATTCTGCTGTAATTGCATAAATAATACTCTTGAGACCAGATGATTCAAATGCTTATATACTGTAGAATCAGAAAATTTCGTTGTGGTTTTAAATTCGTTTATTTCGTTGTTTTAAAAGAACGACAAAATTAAAACCATGACGAAATTTTCCACATACCTTCTAAAAAGAACACTTTAAGTATTTTCAACAAAATTTCACGTCAACGAAATCACTTTATTTTCAAAACAATGAAAATTAAGCCCAACGAATATTTCTGATTCTACAGTATACTAAAACTTATATGTTGTGGAAATTATGTATAATATTATATGATTTTGTTTAAAAAGCAATCATATATTTGATAGTGTACTTCTTATTTTTGTGTTACAATAATTTTTGCTTTTTCTGTGGTTTGAGAAAGACTGCATATAATACATGCAGTGAAAAATATTTAATTTAATATGTAAACTATTCTAAATCTATGAATAATTGATACATGTGTACTATCTTCAAGATTCAAAATCAGCAAAAATGAAAGGACTTACAGCATATATTTCAAATCCTCTTTGTTTATTACAGGCCGAATATAGATTTGATGAAGGAACAGGAAGTAAGATGGTATTAGTGCATGTGTATAGAGGTATCCACATAGACGGTTCCAAATTAGGATCTACGAATGCGATAGCCTCTGTAGATTATGAAATCATCGCCAACAAGGCATCGAATGGCCTGGACTTTCGTGCATCTAATGGACAAGTTGTATTCACTGCAGATAAAACTGAGGCTACCATTCAGATAGAAATTTTGGATGATGATCTTCCGGAGTTAGAAGAAACTTTTACCATTTCTTTGAAATCTCAAGTAGGAGATATCATTATTACGAATCCGGCAGAAACAAGAGTGATTATAAATGCTAATGACAAGTTCAATGGAGTGCTTACCTTCCTGTCATCTGACACACTAACCCCTCCCTATCGGAGGATCAGCGAGGATAGCAATCAGAGAACGGCTCTCTACACTGTCATCAGGACAGCAGGTACTTTTGGAAACGTTACAGTGCCTTGGAAAGTGTCTAAAAATGACTCCAACATCGGGAACTCAAATAATGTTCTGTTAACAACCAGTGGTGTGCTACTGTTTCTACAAGGTCAAGTGCAGCAGACAATTAACATTACAGTTCTACAGAACACTGTTCCTACGCCGACTGAAAGATATATTGTACAGCTGATGGCTGGGGATGTTACAGGAGGGGCTGAAGTTGAAGGCATTTTATATGGTGTACTCGTTATTGAAGATAGTGATAATTATTATGGCACTGTCCAGTTTGGATTTGATTTTGATCAGAAAATTATTATTGTAAGTAAAATATGGTATTTGTAGTTTTGTAAAGCACATTGACATATACAAATGGAGTGTGATATGGTAGATCAATAAGAAGTTTATTATAGCAATTTGATAGCCTTTTTGTTAACAGATGGAATATATACCCATTGTATGTCCAAGGAAACATGTTAAGTGGTAATAAAAGAAAATCAATTTTTGTATGTTAACATGACCATATTGACCTTTGTGTGTTAAAAATAGTATTTACCTTTTATTTTTAAGTGATTGTTTTCTCAAATATCGAATATTTTTCCTAATTCATTGTTAGACAACTATGCATATGCAAAACAATACAAGCATAATTTGGGATACGTATTTCTTATGCAGTTTTAATGCATGTGGTACTACATAATAGGTTAGGTATTAAATCAAGTAAAAGATTTTTGAAATGTTTTTTGTCCATCTGAACCAAAAGTCCCAAGTGGCCTTAACCATAAAAATCTTGTTTGTCGTTAACTTTTCACATTTTCTACTTTTTCTCCAAAACTGCTGAACTAATGTCTTTTGAGAGAGAAATCATTTTAGAAATATCACAGTATTGAATAAAAAAGTATTTAATAGTCTTATGGCATAGAAGTTATTTTTAATTTGTAACAGACAACAAGTCCACGTCATCTACAATTGGTGATACAGAGGGTAGGCTTTGGACAGGGTATACTGATGACAAATCTTACTGTTACTTATATGGATGGACCGTCTACGACCACAGGTATAGTCAGAAATTTAATGATGAGGCTTAAAAAGTATTTTTGCTTAATAGGCTCATTATATTATATTTATAATTTTTTTTTAAGAAAGTACATTTATTGTTTAAAACAATTTTTGAAAAGTATGTGTGACATTGTAAACTGTTTACTTGTGTTTAGGTCTTGAAGTAATTACAAAAATTTCTTGAATTTCCACAAATGGTAACTAAATTTATGGAGCATATTTTGTATTCAGTGAAGGGGTGCGACCTAACTGCAGGTCATGGCTAAATACTGGATTTGAGGGCTCAATTTTTGGGTGTATATAAACCGCATGTATATGTATACAGTAATTAATTTTGCGAGATAATGTCAAATGTTAGTATATATCGACACACATTTGATTTGAATTCCAGGCGTAATAGAGAATGAGCAGTTTCAGGTGGAGTTTTCCTCAGGTCAATCTAGTCGTACCCTACAGATTCCTCTGTTACAATCAGCCTTTCTCCAGGTGGGAGGCCAGTTCAAGGCCGTACTTAATGGAGTACAGCTACAGTCAGGTGAAGAATACTTATTATTATAGAATGTTTGTTTAAGTTTAAAATATCCTTTATATATGAAATAGTTCAATAATTTCATATTTTGTATACTTTTGAGAGTTATAGATTTAATTATCATATTTGATGCAAAATGCTATATAAATATTTGGTAATGAATTGTATTTATTACAGTTTAAAAATTCTTAAATGTTTATATCCCATATATTTTGATATCTTTGCTCATGGGTATTAGATCCTTAAGTTATATACGTATGCTATATATTTTCTAAAAATAAATGAAAGTTTTTGTAACTGTATGTATAACATGTGAAACTTGAATAAAAATTATTGAAAAAAATTAATTTAAGTTTAATTTAAATCTTTTGTAAAATTTCTTGTCTTTTATGGTAGTTTCCACTTGGAATGAGTAGTTTTTTCTCAAATTTTGCAGTGCCAGAACTTGGTGCTTACAACAGTCCAAAGTTAGGAGACCGGTCACAGGTGGTTATTCCCGTAACAATCAATGAAGCTAACGGAGAGATCGGCTTCCACAGTACAGACGCAGTATACGTCATGGAACCAGATATTATAGGATATCAGGTGCTGCTAAAACTCACCCGAGAGGGGACAAGTGGGAGGGCCACAATTAACTGGTCTTTGTCGGGGCAAGGATCCATTACAGCAGGAGACACGGGGCCACCATCAGGAACAGTTGTCATGGAAGCAGGTAAGTTATTCTGTTATGTTTGTCAAAACGGGGAAGAGGAAGTTCAACATAGCAATTACCTAATTTGTGCTATAAATACAATAAGTGCTTTAAAAGAAGCATGGTCATGGTATATAGGTATTTTATTTTGGTAAAAAAAAAAGCTCTTTTCAATAATGACACTTAGAGTTTTTGGTGCTTTGTAATTTTATTCTATTATGTGTTAAAATCTAAGGGCTGTTCCAGAATAAACCACATGGAAAGGGTAGGAGGCACTTTTTCAGAGGCCCAACCACCAATCAAATATTAAAACTGATTTGATATAAGGAATGGTAAGCAGATCTGGATTGAACAAACATAATATATTAATTCAGGTTCCTCCCATCCCTCACAGCCCTAACTGAGAAATTTTATAATGTTGCAAAATTCAGTCGAGTTCACCTGTTGCTTTCTACAAGATCCAGTACATGTTACAACTGACAGCAGTCTAGCATCAATGAAATAAAATCAGACGTTGCATAAGTCATTTTTATTGGACAGGAAGGTCAGATGCATTCCTGATTGTGGTGGTAATGCCAGATGATGTGCCAGAACTAGAAGAAGAAATATCAGTGTCCCTGATATCGGTAGAACCCAAAGATACCCAAAGACTGAAGAGCTCAGCGACTAAAGTCAAGGTCATGATTATGGAGAATGACAATCCTGGAGGAATCTTCCAGTTCTCTTCAGTGATGCAAGACTTGTATTCAGTACAGGTAAGAATACAGAAGAAATTAAGGCAGCTTGTAATTTTGTCCACTGCTGCTGTGAATTAAGCATCTACAAAAACATTGAACATCCTTGATTTGCTTGATGTCACCACCTTAAATGCTTTAAAATTGGCATATAAGATATTTTAAACTTAAGTTGAACTTCAACCAAATAGTCTTTACATCCAATTTTATGCGATGACTAGTACTCTTAATTTTATGGATATTTGCAATGGATGGTATAGATTTTATATAAACAGTGTACATGAAAAGATAAGTTTCTACATTACAATCTCAGCTAGAATCTCAAGTAGAAAAAAGTCAACAAATTTTTAATGTAGCTATTTACCGTACACATTCTATTTGGTTTAAAGTAATCATTTTTACTTTGCTGTTTTCTTGTTAATGAAATTATATTGTGTAGGTCTGACATACAGCCTGAAATATAAATAATTACATGAGATTAATTCTTGAATACAGGAATTGTTATTAAATTTAACCATTGGAAAAGTAAGTATACTTTGCATGTAGGCAATATTCCATTTTTCCATGCTAATTGTGGTGGGAGCGCTTTTATAATAGTTATTTATTCTCTTAAGAAATTAGATACTATACCGGTAGATACCATAGTTGCTTGGGAATTTTTTTTATTTTTCAACTTTGCTAAATAAAAGCTTTTATGGGCTTGAATTTGACAAACAAAAATATCAAAAAAACAGCTGTGAGATCAATTTAGTTCTTGTTTACTGTCCTTTTTCAATTTCTTCTCCTATATTTTCATCTTCTTCTCAAAAGTTGAAAACTTTATGCTGTCACAGTTATAAATAACTAGGATGCTTAGAGCTTAATGCTTGCATAAATTGTGGGGCATGGAGAACAAAGTTGGTTAAGGTATATATTGAGGCCATGCCTAGGGAGTGAATTCTAACAGACTCTTATATACGTATATGCAATTGAAAATCTTTTCCTCTTGTATGGACTGCTAAAGCAATTTTTGTTTGCATTAAGCTTCTAAATTTAAGTCATTGTCTTTCAGAGTAGAGTCTCTTAAACCTCTTGGGTCTACTACACTCAGTTGCCAAAGCTATGCCTATATTATTTCATAACATCTTAGATAACATGAATTTCTTGTGAATATGTTAAGATTAGATAAGATATTTTTAATTACCAATCTAGGGTCCACTTGGGGTATCAACATACAACATGCATGATTCAAACAAACATCACATTTCATCTGAAAACAATTGCAAAATATTAGGAACGATAGCTTACAATATCAAATATTACAACATATTGTCACCAGTTCACTGATGGAATGTATAGAATATTAATATTTGTTAGTGTTAAAATTATGACTGATGTAGAAATATAAGCATATATATAGAAGACACCAATGATTGATGCTATAGTCAAACTTGAATAGCAATATATAGACAGTTTGCTAATGTATATATACATATATATATATATTTAAATCTATATAACAGTACAAATGCACACACTATTTCACCTGCGCTCATATACATGCACACACATACCATCATACATACACCACAATTTAATAAAGTGATTGCTTAACTGCAAAACACACCAAGGGACGGTGCTCCAAGACAAGGTGGTAGCTTGATAATTACAACCACCTCAATCTTCCTTGTTGATATGTAATGAATTTGCAAATGTATGAATTCAAATAGTATCTGATTTTTTGCCAAAATGTTATTGCTTTATTAAATGAAGTCTATTTTTAAGAATTATGGTGAGAAATATATATGTTGATTTGCTTTTACACACCAGACTCGATCAAATGGTTGTGTCTTTGCAACTGCAATTTTTTTTTTTTTTTTTAATTTCTATAATTTACACCATGCAGATGCATGGACTCTAAAATCTTTTAATATCTTTTATAACATTTTACTCATTTTGTATAACCATGCAAACCAATTCTGAATCAGCTTTCAACGAACAATATGACATTTAGGTGTTAGTAAAATTGTCATAATGTCTTTAATGTGTGTGTGGAACAATAAAATACCAATTGGGCAAAATTGAAATGTTTAGTTATTATTGCATTGTAATAAAGAAAGTTTATTTTTTAAGTTTTTTTGAAATGATCTTGAATTTTATTGAATGATACTAAGTATTACAATTCATGTGGTACACAGTTGCTTTAATGGTGGATACATAACATATTGAGATGCGTTAAAAGGCTCCAAACAGTGTGAACGATTATCCTTAAATGCCTGATAATCATAACGGAACATAATAGCCATTATATTTGTCACTAAATGCAATTATCAAACTTTGATGTTTAGGAGGGCAGTGCTGCTATTGATGTTATAGTTGAGAGAACTGGAGGGGATCTAGTCACGAGATTTGTACAGTATACTGTGCTACCGGACGGGGATAAAGAGTTCTATGGCGCACATAATGTACTTAAGTTTGATCCAGGAGTAAGGTTTCAGAACTCAACTTTACTGGCAAGAATGGACAATATACCAGAGGTAAAATTTAACACGTACATCATTTTTTTGTAATGTTTAAAAGATCTCCCCATTTAATACTAGAACGTTACAAGTCATTGTGGTTTCTACTATTTTGTCCATTTGAGATGTTAAGTTTAAGGGAGGAACTACTGTAGTATTTACAAGCTGAACTGGTTTTGCAGTTTCATATATTTCTCATTAAAATCTTGAATTTTGTTTTAAATTTAGTTTGTAATTAGCTACAATGCCTTTGTGTTTGATTGAAATATTTACAAAAATGACATGAGCTTGGCTAAAATGTTCTTCTCATTAATATTTGTGCAAAATCAGTGGCTAGTAAACGTATAAGCAAAATATGCATTGTTATATATTGTATAAAACGATTTTTAAGAACCTTGAGACCTATACATAGAAACCATTTGTTTTCTTGCTTTATATTTTTCAGTTGTTGGAAAGTTTCACACTTGTATTGCAAGGTTATGGTAACATGTCTGGTGCCATTGGTGACAGATCAACTGTACGTGTCGACATACTGGACAATGAAGATCCTAACGGTGTCATACAGTTTCCTAACAACACTATTATTTATCACACGGGTAACATATTGCATATTTTCTTTGTCAATAAATCTGGGGCCGCGGCGGCCTAGTGGTTAAAGTCGCTGACTTGTAATCATAAGAGCCTTTCACCTCCTAGTTTGATCACACTTTTAAAGCATCAACTTTCAAGAAGTATTCGACCAATTAAAACTTTTCTTCGAGATATATACTATTTAATCCATCTGGATCAAAGATCCAAAAATGACTTTATCATAGAAATCCTGTATGTTGTTCCAGATTGTTGGTCCATTGTGATTATCTGTTGTTAACCTATTTGCATTTTGGACTTCCTTAAAACAATTAGACCGATTTCCAATAAAAACTTGATTGAAAGCATTCTTGGGGAAGAGGATTAAGATGTGTTTAGTCAAATGATGGGGTTTGGCCCACAAGTGGCAACTTGGAAGCTAAAATTGGGGAAATCTTTTTACCAAACTTCAAAAACTTTTAATAAACTAAAGGCATATAGCTTTATGCTTCCATATGTAACCTCTGTTTTATGGAGAACCAAGTTTGTTTAAGGCATGGCTCAGAAATAGATAACTCATTTTAAGGTCAAAGTTAAGCAAAGTAAATATGTCAACTTTTTATTTTTGCGATTTTTCCATAACTACTGGACCAATATAAACAAAATTTGACAGATTATCATTCAAGGAGGGATCGATATTATTCAGACTTCCTGGACAGTGCGTCTAAAGGGGACTGAAAGGGGGATATTTGGACAAATTTAAAGCTTGCACATGTAACATCTCTGGCTTATGGATAACCAAGATAATTCATTGTCTGAGCCCTGGTTTGTGCATTACTGGTGTCAAATACCAAATTGATGTTGATGTCTATTGGGCATTTTACTTCATATTTTTAGACCTGGTAAGGTTTGATAACTGAAACAAACTTTTGCAGAAGAAATACTAAGATTAGCATTTAGCATCATTTTGATGATATAAGTCTTATAAATGTAGTTTATTAAATGAATTTGAATAATTTTTTAGTTCTTGTTAACAAACTGTTGTTTATATTACAGGTGAGAGTAAGATTGGCGACATCAAGACAGTGGAGATCCCCGTAGAAAGATTGAGGGGTATGTTTGGAGAGGTGTCAGTCCAGTGGAGGATTAACCCAGCAGATGGAGTGGACTTACGACCTATATCTGGTACATTCTCCATGGCTAACGGCATAAACAGAGGTTCCATCCTGCTAGAGTCTATGCCTGACGAAGTGAGTATGAACTAATCGTATTATACTAAATCTATTTAAGTCTCATTATATTTGACTTATAGCTACATATTATAAGCACAATGCTCTAATTTGCAGTGATTTTCAATGAAAGAAAATCATAGAATAACTCATCATCCATTCCCTTCATATAGAAAAACATCTAGTTCTTGTCAGTTTTATTTGTTCAAGGTCAGATCAGTTATTTCAAGTTACTTGGTTGTTTGAAATATTTTTCTATGATACAGCATTTTTGTTTTGATGTATAGATACCGGAAAATGATGAGGAATTTGTCTTGGAGCTGGTCTCGGCTACAAACGGAGCAAGAGTTGGACCTCTGCGTACAGTGAAGGTTGTTATTGACAAGAATGATCACCAGCTATTTATTTCAGGTAGATAACATTTGTATTGGTGCAATCATGCTGGTAGTGCGTCTTTGAATATATTCCAAAATACTATATTTTAGAAAAAATATTTTTATTTAAGTACAATGTTGTTTAAATGTTTCAAAGTAGTAGATAGAGCATCACTTATTATTGATTTATCAACTTTAGTTTTGCTTAGTACATGTGTATATTTACTAAACCAGGTAATTGCACAATCCAATAATTGCATATCACTGCATGTTTTAATACTGTTACCCTAACTTAATATTGTGATGCTTGTATATTACGGATTTCAGTTGAATACAGTATGCAATATAGAGATTAAACCAGTCTCACGATGTTCTTCCAAATTGAAATCTAAATTGTTGAACGTTTAGTGATAGTAAATGATACTTCTTTCTATACAGCTATTTTGAATGGTTATGAGAATGTTCTGTACATGAATATGGCTCACAATCCAATGGCCTCACAATATTTGTCTAGAGATAAAAGATCAACAATATCATTTGGTAAGGGCCAAAGTTCAGTGATGGTTTTCTGGTGTACTTTTCCTGGTGATGTGATTACATTTAGAACCCTGCTTTCTTCAGTCTACCGGAACAGTTACATCTTGATGGGTATTTTGATAATATATCGACTCACTGCTAAATTTTCTTATTCCTATGAATACTGTGGTGATATGTCATAGGTTTTGTTTTTATAAAGTATTTCTTAGAAAAGACTTATTTTCTTTCTTAAACCTTAGATTACAAGTTTTGATAAATGTGCTTT
Organism: Pododesmus macrochisma; assembly: GCA_032359645.1. Lineage (NCBI taxonomy): Eukaryota > Metazoa > Mollusca > Bivalvia > Pectinida > Anomiidae > Pododesmus > Pododesmus macrochisma. The sequence continues at coordinate 2,411 of JAUMGZ010177619.1, read as the reverse complement.
AATAACATTTATTTTTGCCATTTGTACAAGTACAATTTTTAACAGCTTTATTTGCTCTGTGATATTGGCTAAAATGCAGTTCGGAACCCCAATTTAATGGTAGATTGTGTTTAAATATTTATTTGTATTTTAAACAGATTTGTTATGGATTATAACTGCTATTTTAATGGTCCAAACTTTTTCAAAGTTAGTACCATTTTTAAAAGGCATTAATTTCTGTGATAAAATGACAACACGCTTTGTTTTCAGACCCATGTATTAAAGGTCAAAGTCATTGTTATGTCAAAATGTCTGCCTCCCCTCTTGGTTTGCCATATAACTTTGGCCCTGTTTTGGCATATTTCAGAAAATCATTTTAGAAAACCCCACTATGATTGCAACAATGTTTTAGGCTATTACTTGAAATGCATAAATTTCAGAGGATTATCTATAAGCAAAAGCTGGAATATGTAGTTATAAAATGTGTGAATGAAGCAACAACCTTTTTGTATTATAAAATTATATTGATGAAATATACAATCATTTACAAAGATTTGTCTGCTTCCAAATACAAGTTTTTATGAACAAAATCTTAGGATCCTTCAAGGTCTTCAGTAATGAGCCATTTCTCACTCCATGACTATTTCAAGGTGATCTAACAACATCAAACATTTGGCTATAACTTTAGTCTATGTCTTATAGAAATACACTACAAAAGTTCTCAAATCATACGTCTTGCATGTGGATATTAGAATGTCCATAATTTTTTTAATCTTTTTTTATCATCTTTTTTTCAATTTTAACTTTGATTTCTTGCAGTAATAAGCAGCTGTTGGGTTTGTGAAATGCACATTGCTTTTTTTTCAGTTTTGCATGTCAATCTGTTTTTCTTCTGATAATCTATATTTATCGACTACCTACATCTTTTTCTACTGCCTTTGTTAATGTGTGACTAAAGAAAACATGTAATGTTGTTATATGGTGTAATAAAGGTAACAATGTAAAGTGGTACATGAAACTCTTTTTATTCTCATAAACATTTATATTTCCATCAACTTCTCAATAAGAAATTGTAACTGTTGCTGCAGTTGGCAGTAGTTATTGGATAAAGAAGACATGCAGATGTAATGAATTTAGAATGAATTATGATTATTTCTAGTTTTAAAACTTGTACCGGTACATATTTTTTTACTTTAAAACAAATAACTAGTAATTTAAAAAGTCCTTCGTATTATCACAATTAATTTAATAATGGTATTAATTGTGTAATTAATTGTTGTAACATCTTGTTAACAGAACCTGTTGTATCAGTAAAAGAGCCTTCTGTTGTATCTGTAAGAATCAGGAGAGATGGCAATGGACAGACTGTTGCTAGTGTGAAGTGTCGCACCACAGATGGCACGGCGACTGTTGCTAATGGTGACTATGAACAGATTGTTGAACAGGTAGTCATATTTAATGTTGGCGAACTTGAAAAGGTCATACTGGTTGGTGTATTGGAGGACAAAGAACCAGAAGGAAATGAGACATTTTATTTGGAGATTTATGGAATACAAGGTTTGTTATTTTAAAATTTAAACATCAATATTTAAAGTAGATGAATAATTTTTGCAAACCTACCAAACTTGAACACCTCAAATGGGGAGATTTGGCAGGTGTGTTATTTTATTATTTAAAAAAAAATTTGTTCTTAATTTAATATGCAGAGACAAAGAATTTTAACATGTGGCATTTTGATATGGTGAATATTTATAGTGTTATTCTTAATATAAACAATTTTTAATAGTATGTTTAGTTCACTGAATGTCCTGTAAAAAAACCAGATAAAAATTGTACACATGAATAAAGACTAAAATTTGTGTACAACAAAATTTAAGTTTCTACACCTTAAAATGTACTTTGATAATGATAATATAATTTTTGTCTTTGTACAGGTGATCTTGTTTTTACTCAGCCCACAAGGACCACCATCAATATACTGGCTAACGACTACGCTTATGGAGTATTTCATTTCAATCCTCCCTTTGATAAAGATGCTGCAGAAGGCAAGCAAGTTGGCTTTGAGTATGTATTTTATCAATTAATCTTTTAAAATTCCTCTCGTGTAAAAGCCATTGAAAACTATTCAACAATATTTCATAAAGGTTTGTATAAGTTTAAGTTTTAAAGTGACCCAAATTTTGCATTATATCATTCAGTAGGATAATCCTTCTAACATTATAATTACATTGTAAGTATCAATGTGTTGTTTGAGAAAAGTCATGCTATACTTATCTAAAAGTAAAGTTGACCATCACAACACCTTGTTGCATCTGCTCTATATAGATTTATGATAAGTTTTGTTATAAGCAATTTTTTTTAGTCCATCTGGACCAAAGGTCCAAGGTGGACTTTTCCCATACAAATGCCGTCCGTCGTCCGTCGTCCGTCGT
>JAUMGZ010177608.1:0-11246 GCA_032359645.1 Pododesmus macrochisma | reverse complement strand
TGTCAATGTGTCTGCAGCATGATATTTTAGTGAGACAGCACTATAAAGTCGCCATTTAAGTGTGCACTGTCACAAGCAGACACTGTCTAGATATGACCTATATATGAATTAAAGGGATGTTAAACCCAAACAAAACAAAACAAACAATTAAATAAAACAAAAGTGCATTTATATAAAGATGTTCTCAAATTTAGTAAAAACTTAAACATAAATCGCATAAATGTTTGAAAGTTTAAAACAAATTCATAGTTTAATAATAACTTTACTTAATTCAGTATTAACACAAAACTCTTAAAATCATAACCATTGTGTAATGATTTTGTTTCTTTATATTAACAGAAACTCTTCGAAATGCATAATTATACATTATGAAATAATTCTATTTTAGTAATAAGCTGAATTATAGTGCTTTTACATGAACATATTATATCACTTGTGTGGTATAATGTCTCTCATGTTGTTACTTCATCAACAAAAATATACTGTATAAACCTACTTAAATGTAAGGCAAGCATTGATTTTTCACCAAATGTCTCAATGTTGAGCTGTTTATATATATGCTTTAGGAATAACCGCAGCTTATTTTGTCCCCTGTCACAGTGAATTTCTCATGTCTCCTTCAATTAATTAGCACAAATTTGCGGTATATAACTTACTTATTGCGATATTGCTGATATTAGCGAGTGTTTATGAAGACTTTGGGTGAGACATTGAGTGAGTTAATAGATTCTGCCTTGATGTGTTTCAGGTTAATGAATTTCCTGTACTGTCAGAGGAGACTAGAGCGAGGGGCATTGACATGATGCCACTGTCATTCTACAAAGACTAATCCTACAGCATTCAGGAAGTACAACGGAAGTACCATTGACCACCATACATAACCACTAAAACACATTCATCAGACTTATAATAGCTTTTCCAAAGCATCAGCATCTCTTCTTCAAGGCTCTGTTTTGAAATGAAATAGATTTCAAGTTTGAAGATACTCTGGGACAAGATGTGTAATTTACAGTGACGGTATCATCTGATCTGTGGAGTATTTAAATTCTGCTGAGGATTTCAGTTGATTCACATGGATAACGTATTTATTGTCATTTCCTCTCCAAGGATTCTCTAAATGAAATTGGTATGTATATTGTGTATGTGTTTCATTACATCCTTGTCAAAATTCTTCCATATATCTACTCTCTAAAGGATAAACCAAATGCACTGTTTCCGTCTTTTATTCGTCAAATGATAAATTATTGATTCTCTGCAGCTATAAGAAATGTCATCTTATTTTTGGTAAGAGAAATTTCTGTCAAATGGTAGAAATCTAATGGATACAGCTGTTCTATCGTGTCCATCAGCTGTACCGACTTATTAAGTTCTTAGATCTTAATATTGGAGCTGTATACGAAAGGAGACTTAATAGTAAAAACTAAGCTGAATTAATCGCTATACAGTCCACAGTCACAAAACAACAGGAAGTTATGCTGAAGGGATAAACGTAAAACCTTCAAGCTAAAGGTCAAATCAAAGGTCACTGTCTATCAATGTGCAATGCTGTAACCTAACACAACAGCATGGCAGCCCGAGCATGATCATTTGTCAAAACTCAGTCATTTAATGTAGTGAATACTGAAAAATATTTTGACAAAATACTATCATTTTAATAAAAAAAAGGGACTTGATTTTCAATTTCCTTATTTATATGAGCTAACATTAGGTCATAAATGCACATGAATATACATGTATGTGAATATTGTTCAAACTTTGTGTGTAGTACCTTTACTTCATGTAGTTGTGCCCCTATCATTATTTTGTATTTCGACACTTTTTAAGAGAGTTAAATTATGCCCCTTTATAGGAATTATCGAGAATGGACATAATAAACAATATGTCGAGATATGCATTCAGTAAGTTTTCATTGAGTTTTTTCAAACTTTGTATGCAGTATCCTTACCTCATGCATGTAGTTGTGCCCTCTAACATGATTTTGTATTTCATCATTTTTTAAGAGAGTAATGCCCCTTTTACAAAACTGTTAGTTAAATCTTTTCATGAGAACTTCTCCTACAGTTTTCATCTGAATTTCATGAAAACCTCAAATATATAGTGAAGTTGTGCACCTACCTTTACTTTAATGTTTTACATATCTTTTTTTGGAATTATTTCCCTTTTACAAAATTATCAGCCAAATCTTTTCCAAATCTTAACATTTTTGATCCAAATCCCACAAAACTTCACTGATATATATAGTCCTAAGACATCTCTCTGAAGTTGTGAATCAGTTCTTACATTTTCAATCTGAGTATTTATATGAGAGTTATGCACCTTTTACAAAATTATTTGTGGAATTTATATATATGTATATTTATATATGTATATTTATATATGTGTATTTATATATTGTCCGGACAACTCCTTTTACAGTCTTGATCCAAATTCCACTAAAAAAGCACTGATATAGACACCACACACTGATGTTATGCACCTGAGCTTATGTTTTTGATTCAGCTATGTTTATGGTTTGTTTGTTCATATGGGTTTAGCGTCCCTTTAACTCATGTTATAGGTCATATCGCAACAGTGTCTGCTTATGACAGTGCGCACTTATGACGACTTTATAGTGTGAAATATCATGTCATAGATACATTGGCATGATACTTCACTCGGTCATATTAATCTGACACCAAGCCAACCAGTCCTCCCCCTACCCAGTAATGCTGGGCGCTTAGCAGGGAGCGAGAAGATTGCCTAAAATTCTTAAAGTTTTGACCCAACCAGTATTCCACCCCACGACTGTGATTTCTAGCACCATTCTACCAGCACAAAGCGAGCGCCCAAACCACTGGAATAGTATAATATAGTAATAGTATAAATGATGTCATGAATTATAATACATAAATTGGCGGAAGCTATCCTGTCAACAGCTCTAGTTCTTCCTAAACCTACTGAAACATTATTTCACCTCTTTCATCAAATGAAAAGTTTATACTTTCAGCTAAATTCCTATTTTTACATACATCAACTAAATTATTGTTGTAACTTCAATTTGAACCCTCACTCTACCTTCAACTGAATTGTCATTCTACAGTCAAGTTAGATTGGCTGTGTGTGATGGTCAGTGTGGGATTGTCAGTCTGTGATGGTCAATGTTGACTTTGATGATGATACAGCTAATACAAACCTACTTAAAGCATGTAAATATTGGTCTACGACTTCAGTTCAAAGTGTGAACATTTCCCTATGTCCATCTGACTGATGATTCTGTGTTTGTATAGCCTTATTGATGATAACTTTTATATGATTATTATAAAAACTGTTGATATGAATTAGTATTTACAGAGACATCTTGTATAGACAGTCTTGTAGCTGAAATATAGTATTTAGTTATGATTTTAATTTTACTGCACTTATAGTTTCATTTTTTAGAAGAAAGGCCTTTTTTAGTCCATCTGGACCAAAGGTCCGTGTTGGACTTTTCTCATACAAATCTCGTCCGTCGTCCGTCTGTCTCTCCGTCCTAAACTTTTCACATTTTTGACTTCTCCTAAACCCCTGGACCAAACTTGGTAGGAAGTATCCCTAGGGGAATGGAATTTGGATTTGTTCAAACGAAAGAGCTGGGCCCCCAGGGGGCACCACTAGGGGGCAAAAGGGGGGAAATTCGACAAAACTTAAAAAATCTTTTTAATAAACTAGAAGGCCTAGAGCTTAATGTTTTGGTGTGTAGCAACTTCAGAGCATAGAGAACCAAGTTTGTTCAAGGCGTGACCCTGGGGTTAAAAATAGGCTATGCGTTTTTGGGTCAAAGTTCAACACTATAGCAAATATGTTAATTTTTCACATTCTTGACATTGTCCAAAATGTCAGGACCAATTTCATCCAAATTTGGTAGAATTTAGTATCCCTAGGGAAGGGGGGTTCAGATTTGTTCCAATGCAGGCGCTGGGCCCTAAGGGGGCATTACTAGGGGGGAAATTTGACAAAACTTCAAAAAACTTCTTCTAATTAACTAGAAGGCCTAGAGCTTAATGTTTTGGTATGTAGCAACTTGAGGGCATGGAAAACCAAGTTTGTTCAAGGTGTGACCCTGGGGGCAAAAATAGGTTACATGTTTTTGGGTTGAAGTTCAACACAATAGCAAATATGTGAACTTCTCAAATTTTTTACTTCTTGTCCAATATAACTGGACCATTTTCATCCAAACCTGGTAAATGTCATCCCTTTGGGAAAGGGGTTTAGATTTGTTCAAATGATGCAGCTCGGCTCCCAGGGGGTGCCACTTTGGGGTCCAAAAGGGGGAAAATATGACAAAACTTCAAAAATCTACTAAAAATCTAGATGGCCTTGAGTCAAATGCTTTGATTTATAGTATTTTTAGGGAATGGAGAACCAAGTTTGTTCAGGGCTTAACCCTCGGGTAAAAAGTGTTATGCATTTTGAGGTCAAAGTTCAACACTATTTATTATAGCAAATATGATACTTTTTCACATTTGCGACCTCTTGTCCAAAACTTCTGCCCCAATTTCATCGAAATTTTGTTGATGTCATCCTTGGGGAAGGGGGTTGAGATTTTTTCAAATGACGGGGCTGAGTACCCAAGGAGGGTCACTTTGAGGCCCATTGGGGAAAATTGGATAAAATTTCAAAAATCTTCTTATAATAAACTAGAAGGCCTAGAGCTTAATGATTTGTTATGAAGTAACTAATTAGGGCATGGAGAACCAAGTTTATTGAAGGCGTGACCCTGGGGTCAAAATTTTCAAATGCCAAAAATTTACATGTAGGCCCATTTAATCCAGATGGACATTAAGGCCCAATTGGCCTCTTGTCATACACTTAATACAAGCCATGAAATAGTATATATTATTTTTTAAGGTTGAATATTATGGATTGTGAAATATTTGTTAACCAATGCTAATTTTGTTATACCCCCTGTCTGTCCGTCTGTCCATGAATCTTGTTAGCACCACTCCTTCTACACTGTTTAATGGATTTCAATAAAACTTAAAGAATGATAGTACACCATATGAAGATATGCTCAAAGAAAAATATTGCCATTCTGACGACTTCATGGATATAATTTGACTTTAACATTTTTATGTCATGAATCTCATGATTAATCGTTTGCATATGATTAACTCATTGATTAATCATTGATATTAACTTATTCATAAATCCTGTATGTAAACTCATTGATTAATCATTTATATAAACTCATAGATAGTAAAATCATAAAGTATAGCGTATATTAAAAATCTGAGAAATATTTAGCGGCTGTGTTTTGCACGTTTACTCATTTAGCTAGCTGTAGACTACCAGTAATGGGTAAACTTACAATAATAAGCCATTGATAGTTATGTCATCTAATGTTTGTAAACATTGCCTAATTAAATAAGTTCATTCATACAATGTACATAGGGAGGTTTATTCATTTATACCTTTAAGTATACATAGAGAATACAAGCATTGAGTTTATACTGTCACAATGAAATAATTGAGGAATGCTCCCTATAACTAACTACTAGTTGATGCTTATTGATTCTCGGTTCATTATTGATCTCTTTGTTAGACAAAGGAAATATCAATTACGGAGCTGTCATGTTTAATTATGAGAGTCTACTAGACCTATAGTAAGGAATAGACGGTGCTTTTACTCTCCGGCTAGACTTAGTAATTATATACCACTGACCAAATTAACTAACTCAATCACAGAGCACTGTCAAATGTTTATATTTAAACATTTGTGTTCTTAAAGAACACATCTCAATTATAGCCAAGTTATTTAACCAGACGTCTTGGTAACTATATATAATGAATATGGAAATAGAATCTGTGTAGTGTAAGGCGCCATTGGATTTAACTTTTTTGTTTTCTTTAAAAAAGTGAAAGTTAATTGGTTAGTCAAGAGCTTCAGATATTTTATTTTACTGAATTGCTCTGGCCTGGGCAACAAAATAAATTGTTTTTCAGGTTTTCCTACTGATGATAAAGCTATATTTTTTAAGCTTCACCTTGTGTAGGTTTTAAATAAGCACCTTTAATTTTAGTCCTCATTCCCTCTCTTAATATTATTATTGGTGTTGATAAAACACTTTGAAAATGAAAAAAATTGATTTAGGAAATTCCTGCACCTACACTACAAGGTTATAGAAGGTGAAACCTGACACTCACTATTTGGTTTCTTAGCCCTTGGTTAGAGTATAAGAAACTGAGATCCTCAGCTAGGTATAACATGGCAAAGCTCGCCAATTATAGTCAGGCATGGTAACGAGAAACAGGATATTTTCCATGGCCTAAAGACACATAAGTAAATAGTATTGAGTTTAAATACAGGAACTATAGACTGGGTATTATCTTTAATACTTTCACTAATTACTCCAACTAATGATAATGTATTGATCAGGCCGCACTTTAACGGTAGTTCATCATAACAAAAGGGTCAAAGGTCATGCACTAACTTCATATAAACACAGCCATTAATTATTATCATGATGTGAAGTTTCGCAAGCTTAACGCCAATTGAAGGTCACACATAATGGATTTTCAAAATAAAAAAGGAAATATGGGTGCACACTTTTCATTTAGATAAACATAGGTCCTTATAATGCATCAAAACACCAAAATGCCAAATTGGTTGTCTATTATCTATAACGATACTTGATCATCTAGCAGCCTGATATTGATTGGTATGCCCAATTTGATACTGGTAATAACAGCAAATATCTTAAGTTCATTTCGTTTCTTCCAAGTCTGGCTATCAATATTTAACAGATAGCACAAGGAAGGGTTGGCTCAGTGTAAGTAGAATGTGAGATAAAATGTCAGTGTGTCACAGGTATGAAACTCCTAACACTATGTTATCATTGTAATAATACAGATCTTTGTAATCTGTTGTAAGCTCTTTTGACCATGACAAAATTGAAGAATAAAACTGAAACACATAAATAAGGCATTGTTTTCAAAGAAGTATTTACATACAAATCTTAAAATTGATGTATGAATAATCTGTGGTGTAAGATTATGTACTTATTGGACAGTTTGTGGGTCTACATGATGGATTATAGGATTCACATAGATCTATGTATATAATGTGTTTTCTCTGCTAAGCCAAGTTCTGTAGATAATTATTGGTAATTGCCATCAGCCATTTTGATCTACCTTAATGGTGACAATACAGCGATATTGTACAGTGTTTCCATGGTTATGGTTCATGCTGTTTGTTACATTTTTTAACGTTTGCCACATTAGGCGGTCATTGTTAACTTCCGTCCATCAATAAAACCACTCTAGTGTCCTCTTAACTTTGGCAGAGTAGACATTTCTTACTCCGTGAAATATTACGACATCTACAATTATGGACGGTAAATTGTGATCGCTCTTCTGTGCGTGGGGATGTAGGAATCACACTGTAAAGGTTTGACTGTGGCCGAGATTGAGTGGTCATTTTCTTGGCAGGGAATTTCCTTTGCTATGAGACTGTCTTTGTGGTCTTTTGTACTGGCGTACAATGTTCTTCCTTTGATAGATTTTGCTTGAGTTATATTTAGTGTACTTCTGTTGTGTTCCTTGGCTGTAACTAAGAACAAATCAAATGTGCATTATACACACACATTTATAATACTAATGACTTCATGTTATTTTGGATCTTGAATGAATTTTAATTCACATAGGATTGATTAAGACAAAAAAGAAGGGATTGTGTTTCCTACCATACTTAGTACTCATTCTATATTTTCATGTGGGCCCTGAACATTGTATAGCCAATGTCAAACCTTCACTGCCAAGGACGATTCCTTCCCTGTTCATTTGCATTAAAAAAAAAATTTAAAAAAAAGTTGCAGATATTCTATAGTAATTACCTTTCTCCCTATCAGTCCATATAATGTGGTTTTCCCTCAATAACTTTTGTAAATTACATTTATACACTGACAGTAGGTTACACATCTTGGGGTCAAAATTCAACACTATATTATATACACTATATATCAAACATGTTAACTTATCACATTTTCAACTTCTGTCCAAAACTACTAGACCAATTCTGTTGAAACTAAGTAGAAGGCATCCTTAGGGGAAGAAGCTTCAGATTTATTCATATGAAGGGCTCAGTCACCAGGGAGCGCCACTTTTGGGCACAAATGGAGAAAATTTGACAAAATTTCAAAAATCTTCTTGTAATTTAGAAGGCTTAGAGCTTAATGCAATGGTTTGTTATAATTTTAGGGCATGGAGAGCCAGATTTGTTCAAGGCATGACTGTATAGGTTGAAAAGTATTCAAATGCAAAAAAAAATACTTATATAGGCCTATTTAATGCAGATTGACGTTAAGGTCCAATGGGCCTCTTGTTCTTCATTTATCATCTTTAATAAAGAATGAATGTCAATTACTGTTAAAATACATTTCTTCATACAGTCTCTAAATGGATAGTATAATGCTTTCTACACCGCATCATAGACTTCGTGTGATATTATATAATATTTGTAAAATATTTAAAAAATAATTAATTAATTACAGTGCTTGAAACTGCAAATAATTAATAAATCCCAGTTCACCAAACTAAAGCTGTTTAATAAAAACATTTTTGATTTGCTGTTGTTGTATATATTGTATATATTGAGTTAATTGACCTTTCTGTCATGTTTTGATGGAAGAATTTTTTATCTCAGCTTGTGTTTATTAGGAACATGACATCAGTATAAACACTGGAAATCCAATGCCTGGTCTTCGATACATGGAAACACCTCAGTACATCATAAACTTATGGGATAAAGTAATCATTATCGGTTCTTGATAGCTTCTCTGGCAGGTGAAGTCTAGCTTACATTTAATAAATTCCAATAGTTAATGTTTTGATATGGACGGCATCGTGACTTTTTACTCTCAATCATCGTGAGACAGCTGACTCGTGGTGGTATTGATTAGTTCTACCTGGTATTGTACCTTCATTGTACATCTTATAACAACATCTGTCAATAATGTTACATTGACCCACAATAACTCTCCATCTCTGGCGAAAATTTACAAAAAATTCAATTAAAATATACGATATTCTGTTGACTTGGTGAACAATATATTAAATTAGAAGGTTGGGTGATCATCTAAACCCTCTCATTGATTGCTCCAGCTCAGCGATAAGATCACAGCAATGCTAGCTGAGTCACATTGTCTCTAGATGGCTATGTGAATGCATGGATGCAGGGCTCACCAACAAAGACAAGCTCTACACAAAAGTATTGCCAAGGTTTAGTTATTGTATTGTGATCCCTCATAACATACTACGAAAAAGATGTATTGACAAAATTTACGCTTGTATCTACTGTTGACGGTGTAGATGGGAATTCTATTGAGCGTAAATCGGCCAAATGATAACCTCTTTATACTTGACTGTGTCCGTGGAAGGATAGTGGAAGATATCCATAACAATGCATGAATTAACGCATGTTTAATAAATAACAATATTTTTCACTCACTGAACAGTAGAGGACCAGTGACACATGAAATTGTGTGTATATGATATCGTGTCGTTATTGGGTCCAGTGGTGAGTATTTTTACCACTGATTGTGTGACTCAATACAACTAAGTCGACTGTGTCATTGTATTATTTGTCGGCTTCAGGCGTTGTTATCCAAGTGTGATTGGTTTATTATACCTTGCTATTGAACATTATAACCCATGTTTTACTTCAGAATTATTAAGGAGTGATCGTGTTCTCATGAACACTAAAAATCATCTTTAAAACCCTTGAATCTTGTCTGATGCAACCGAATAGATTGTTTATTTATGTGTGTTGACGAAGCCTTGTTACTGATGCTGGATATTTTGACTTACAGAGGGTGATATTTTGTGATGTTGATGGATTAAGATACATGTGATTATGATGTACAAGCATTGGATGTACCTGCTGGAGTACCTTCTATGCAGTTCCTCTGTCTTATGTTTGGTTACTGCAGGTAAGTCCCAGTTTACATATATAAATGTAAGTATTAAGTACTTGAAAGTATATAGTTTACTTTATGTTATTTTACAGATATCATTATAGTGCATGAATACATGTAGTATATACTAGCTGAAACCTATTACAAAAAAAAAAATTTAACATGTGACAAATTTAAGTTCAATGAAAGTTTTATTTATAGGTTTTGTTAAAACATAAGTTTGGACTTTTATTGACTCACATACTGATATTTTCATTTGTAGAAACTTACTATATCTGAAGTTGCAGTTCAAAAAAATAAACAAAAATTAAACTTGTCATAAAAATATTTATAAAGTTTGTCCTCCATGCTAATACTTTAATTTATTATAATTCTGTTTTAAACAGAAACCTTAACTATGCAGTTCTTATTTCTATTTGATAAATTTTGCGTACCTAATTTCACAATGAAGAATTTACCAAACAATTTTATAGTTACAATAAATTGTTTCTTTAAGTTCAATAGAATGATAAAAAGTTACTTTTTCAGTACAATATAATGATATATTGACAATGCTTCACATGGCGGTTGTTACCTACTATATATATATCATATAACTAAACTGCCAATGTTTATGCTATAATTGACTTTGAGGAGACAATTATTGACTCGAATGAGACATGAGTGAATATGAGAAATTATCTATTCATAATTTAACTCCTGACATTTAGTGTGCCTGACAGATTTATAATGTAACATAACTGAAATTCTATTGAAAACATTAAGTTCACTCTTTAAAAGTTTGAGAAATTTGAGAAGCTCTTGGGAATTCATGCATTTATAGATATATTATTAATTGCTTTTGATTTAATGTGATGCTCTCGCTTGTATTAAAATTCTAACTTTAACAGACAGAATGTATATATATCTATATGTCATCTATATTCTCATTGCTGATCTTCATACTGCTATATTATGTATTTCTTAACCTAAATCAATTATTATCCTCACCCTCTTCATCATTATGAATGTCCCCTTCCATCTTTACAAGCCAAGTTTCGCTACACTTCGTTTCACTATTATGATAAAAGAACTGCTGTTGTCACCGCTGCTGTTGTAGTTTCCTGCATTTTTATCCTCATCGACAGCGACACAACTATTTTCTACCAACATAACCATCACCACCATCATCATCGCCACAGTACTACCATCAAGATCATCATTGTTGTTGTCAACACTGCCGTTGTAGTCGTCAGCATCTTAATCATCATCATCATCATCATCATCATCATCATCATCATCATCATCATCATCATCATCATCATCATCATCATCATC
>JAUMGZ010177607.1:0-25829 GCA_032359645.1 Pododesmus macrochisma | reverse complement strand
ACAACAACAACAACAACAACAACAACAACAACAACAACAACAACAACAACAACAACAACAACAACAACAACGACAACGACGACAACATCAACAACAAAACAACAACAAACTTCAAAACAAACAAATAATGTTAACAAATGAACACCAACCAACTTCAACGAGAAATGACTCAAAAAGCCAATAATGGTGGCAATTAAATACTTAAACATAACACAAAGAAGTATATACGTTTTACATATTTTTAATTTTTGTTCGTGATTTTTAACATAGGTAAATTTAAACATAATAAATGGTCTTCTTTCATATAACAGTAATTATGCCAGTGTGAGCAGTATTCACCGCCTCGTACGTCATCGACTAAGATTTTACGTTATACAGGTAATGTAGAAATGTACGGTACTGTATTCAATGAATTAATGTTATATCTAATCTACGTTGAACATGTTGAATATTACATGGTTCATGGGTGTAATTGCTATATTTGATACTACTGATTGTTTTCTAATTTCTAGGACATAATGTCTAGGACATGTTTCTAGGACATGATTTCTAGGACATAATTTCTAGGACATGTTCCTAGGACATAATTTCTAGAAATATGTCTGTGAAGCGTCAACAAGGTGGTATGTATATAAAATTGTTTCAATTTTATAGGATATTTGATTCTTTTGAAAGCCGTTTAGAAATATGCAAAAATTAGAACATTTTAGAAAATTTTGAAGAAAAAAAACATAATTTGCACCAAAACTTTACACATGCCTTATTAATGAAGGCCTCGTTTGCGCTCAAATTATTGGTAGTTCAAAATAATAAATGCTTTCCAAAAAAAAAGCTTGAGAAATACTGATTATTTGTTGATTGATAATTTTTATAATATCTTACTCAGTCCACTATATTATGACGTACATGCTTAACCTCTGCGCGTGCGCGAGAAGGTGTTTTCTATTTCTATACCGTTTATGAAGTGTGCTATACTACTTTCTCCGTTAGCTTTGTATTATATGATTAGGTTTTTTAAGTTACCCACAATAAATGATCTATCATATGATTCATGTATATAAAAAGATGATTCTTAATTAATACTATATATTTAACAACAATTTACAATATATGTAGAAGAAAACAATTCTGATCACGTGACTAAAATGGATTTGAAACAACAAACGGGATTTTTTTTTAAAAGATCAAAGTTTATCGGTTTTGTAAAAATGTGCCATGAAAATGTCTTAAATTGTTATCATATCATAACTATAGATGTTTTAGATGAATTTTTTCTAAAATTGCCATAAACATATTGGTCACGTGATCAGAAATGTTGCCTGTTATACAATAATAAAAAAAATGGCCGCCACCATCTCCGTCTTACGATGGCAGACGTTAAATAAATAGAGTAACAATAACTCGCCCCTGCATTGCATATATCTGCTAGCTACTAAAAGCCTTAACGCTGATAAATATTTACCAACAAATACATCTCTGATATATTAATATTAGCACGCCATACAGATCGCTGTGAGGTGCGCCTCGACTCGATACGAAACGGAAACGAGATTTTTCTCATGGCATATTTATGTAGTCGGTAATTTCTGTTTGTATTTCAATGTTTGTTTTTTGATGAGTGTTTCCCATTTAACAGTCAAAAATTCCAACTTAAAGAAGCAGAGGCCATTATAATACACACAATACTGACACTGTCACAGTACATAACAAATCCACACGTCCCTGAGGAGTTCTTAATTTTTAGACTGGTTCCCTGTCCTATTCATGGCAGTCATAACGACTGTGAAGTTTATGTTTAACAGGGTTTGCATTACGCCAGGGACCAGTCTATTCAAAACTGAAAACACACGTACAAAATGGAATGCTATAATAGTTTATCAAAATAAGAAAGATTGCCTCTTGGTTGATCAGGTACAGTTTAAAGTGACATGTGCGTAAACTGTTGAACAGTAAAACAAAGAAATGTATTTACTGTAGAAATTTTTCATTCGAGTTTTCAAAAGTAAGATTGATAAAAAAAAGTACTTTGATAGATAATTTATTCAGCAATTAACATAATATGTCATTATTTTTCTTAACATAATAAGGTTTTTCTTTTATGCAACTGCATAATTGCTTTTTCTAGGTTTATAAATGCCAAATAAGTTTTGTTTAATTATGTGCACATGCCACTTTGACGGCTTTCGTTATCTTTTGTCTGTGAATTATCCATGAGTAAAATCTCGTTTTCTTAACATTCTTAGAAATATTTTTACACCTTGATTGCAATTTTCTAGTTGATGGTATCAGTATCTATATATACGTGCTGCAACTTATCACAATTTCATGTGTCACAAGACAGATATTTGTATCAATGAAATAGTGCCTGCACGTGCACAAACTCGGATGCAAATAATCATTCTATAGTAAATGGACGAGAAACTGAACAGGGCGTAATGATGCAGACTTCACGTGGATAAGTGAAATAATGAACAAGTATTTGACCTATGACCTTAATGCTTTGCGATACTGCGCATTTATCTAAAACGATTGTCTAAATCTATTTTGTATCGATTGATAACATAGTACCCACGTCAAGTCTCTCATTTTTGATTGTTTCTTACAGGGTGACATTGCCCAACATCAAACATTCTACATTCTCCCTTCTATATCCATCAAAATATTGAGATTCTGTTCTACAATATATAATTACATTGCCCGCACTACTTTTATGCAAATATAACATGACGTCATTTGGCTGAGCATGCGCAACATTCATCTATCTCATTCATTCAGCAAAGAAGGGCTTTTAATAAATGATGGATATTGTTGACGATATATGTAACAATAAATAAATAATAAATAAATTATAACTGTCATTCGAGACATGGATTTCCTTCAAAGCACATGTCATTTTAATATGTCATGTTTTCATTTTAAACAAAAACGGAAAGTGATAATTAATTTACATTTTACATGGTAAAAAAGGAATTCGGTAAGTGTGAGCTGACTAAATGATTAACACATTTTTATATTCAGATTTTTTCTACGTGATTTGTAATCATTCAATAGACCTTTTTTTACGATATTCCGCTTGTTATGATATGTTTTTCCATTTAAACGTATAAAAAGGCACTTGTTATAAACAAAATGTGATAAAGTGTTGTCAATTTGTCATTAGTTGTTTACTGGTTAATAACCAACAGTTATGTTCTAGTTTCTAAGTTGCCGATTGATCAATGTTGTCATGTATTGAACTTAAACTGTTCTGTCTTTATAATTTGATTATAAAAGATGGCTTTAACGTCATCTATGACATCACACAATGGAATCATGAGTACGTTTCACATAGCACTTGAGAATATTCTTCTCTTTTTGTATTGTTAACGTTTAAGAGTATAATATTTCATACACATCAGTTGTTTTATATTTTACAAATAAATACCTACTAAACTTCGTTCTTGAGTGATTAAACTACCTCCGCGATAAAAGAGTTCTCTGTTGAGAATCGTTGTCGTTTTGACCTAAATAAGTCGCATTGTGTCATTTTCCCATTATATCAATCTACTCTACTACATCATTGTTACGACAATTGTATATGATTAATATTTACAATGTATTTATCTAAATGAATGTTACGACAATTTCTAATATCTAATTAAATGTTTTGATATACAAAAATGTATATATGCATATATAAATACGATGGATGTCACAGCATGAGAATCTAAAATCGGATGCTGCATATTTTGTCCACATTTGATGTGTAATATGACCTTTTCATGACCTCTGTGATCGGTATGATTCGGCAAGGCGGAGCAAGCCGGACGGCATCACTATGGTAACAATATAAATTATACATAACATTTAAGATAGACAATAACATAAGACGATACAGTAGGCTTATTAAAGCTTATAACATATAATTTACATAATAATAATAATAATATTTTTCTATGACATTAATAATAATTAGGTAATAATGATATTTTAACATCTTAAAAATGTACAGTGTATGCACCCTCTCATAAATATAGTCATATCTATAATCTATAGTCTATATTCTTTCATTATCTCACTTCCGTTTCCCATAATGCATTTTTCACCCATACGTCACATATGCATTTACTCACGTGCTCATTCTTCCATTTTCAGCACACATAACGTTTATGATTTTTATACAAATGAGTTATAAATATATAAATTTCATCCGACCTAATCACTGTCAGATTTATCACCCTTGCATAGAGATCAGTGATTCATATGCGCATGCGCATTATTTTGTCCGTTTGGTATGACCCTTACGACGGATTTTGTTTAGGATTCCCCTTCGTTACCTTGGCAATGTTAAATTAACCATTTCTGTCTCAAAAAGTTCAAAATTTCTCATTCTCTTCCATATTTGGTCATCATCATCATCCATTTCTCCATATGTGAATGTTTTAAAATTGTAATTTAATACTATGTCTGGAAACTCTAGGCTAAACGTCTTGATTATTGCATCCTTTCTGTAGCTTGTAACTGTTGGGGTTGATAATGGATAGCATGTCCTCCGGCTGTAAGGGTGGGAGGCATAGCATAGGTATAGGCAGCGGTGGGTGTGACGAAGCCGCTTGCCGCCGACGTCGTGTATGGGTAACCCTCATATAATCCGTTCGCGAATTGTGAAGCGTATGCTGAATAGTCCAAGTATTGTCCGGCGTTGGCGGCTGTGGTGGGACTAAGGGACGAGTGAGGCATGGCGGCTAAGATACTCGGTGATCCAGTTGCAGACATGTAAGCTGAAGGGTAGACATACTGTGCTGGTAGTCTGAAAAATACAAACGTTAAAACAAATTAAAACCTTAAACATTCAACTCCAGCAAATAAATTAAAACACATTTTAAAATTATACAATTGTCGCAAATTTGTAAACAACAATGCTAAACTTCAGAACTTTGGTATCATATTGGTACTGTTTCATATGGGTTTTCTCTACAACTTTGGTTTGAAAAGTAATTTTCAAACATATCGATTTTTATGTGTTGAATTCTGATTGGTTGCTCTAAAATTGTTGAAATTATTAACTCAACAAGGTTATTCTTCTGAAGTTCCAAAATGCCATCTACTTTATCTTCATCCAATTGTTATGATTCTGTCTATTGTATCCAACAATTTAATACATTCGTACTCGAGTTGTTAAACATGCTCTCTTATTTTCAACTTTATTAACGACTAACTGTTATATATTTGCATCATGCACATAGCCCCCAAAAACATAAGCAAACAATTTTCTCTGATGCCTAGCTAGTAACACAGTGGTCGAACTAAAAACCGGATGTACCAAACTCCTCGGGACTTTCCTCTACTTCAGAATGGTAAATGTATGGTTACTCTGAATTGTGTCCTGCGATTACCATACACATCTCTGACGAGGGAACATCTAGAGAAGCTCGGTACATCCGGTTTTTAGTTCGACCAGTGTGGGTAAGCTTTAAATGAAAGTCGTTGCTAGCTTACGTCGAGAAACAGAAGTGTAAAAAAGCTTATAAGCTGTTGTAAAAAAATATTTGACAGTGACAGTTTTACGAACAAGCAGACACTCTTGATAATTCATGTTCCAGCCGAAGGCCGCCACTTCAAAATAAACAGATCGATTAAACTGCGCAGTATAATATTGACACTGCAGTCAATCCACGGGTACCTGGTTTAAAACCTTGAGAAATAAACTCTTTTCACGATGTTGTGTGAACTGTTTTATTCTAGCATGTTAAAACTAAATCCACCTTCAAAATTCTCTGCATGACTCATGCATTTAAAAAACGAAACCTGCCCAAAGTACGAAACGAACAGTTAATTGATAATCAAATGCGCTTTCTATAACCTCAGATTATATTCAAAGAAATCAATATCAAATGAACGTTTTTGTTTTGTACCCAGTTAAAGAAAGAATTAAACATTTTAGTGACCCACGATGTCTCGTGACCTATAATACCCTTCATTCAAAAGATGGACGTTTAAAATATACTATGTCACATTTAATACAGGTATCATATAGCGTTGTTTGTAGAAGCGTTACATGTACTCAGATTTCGGGTACAGGAAGTCAGGGTCGCTGTACTTATCTCTTTAAATTACATGTTTCTATTAATTCACAGACGTAAATAATACATGTTTTATGAACCCTAAGTGATTCCATGATAAAATTGATTGATTTCGATATTCTTCGTCATAATTATTTGATTAGCTGATCAGAGGAATGCAATCCCCTTCTTTAATAAATGTTTTCCAGCAAAAACCTTAATGGGTCAAGGAGGAAATCGCTCCTGGTCTTGAAAGCAGCGCCAAAACTACTTTTGGTATTAGCCACATGCACAATAGGTTTCATTGCTTCTTTTTTATCTACAATCTACTAAATACTTTCACTTTTGTTGAGTATTTTTTCATCTATGTCAACTATTTCAATTAATCATACCTTTGCGGGTAGTAAAACTTCTACACTTTATCATTGATAGCGACATTATGTTTATGGCTCTGCGGTTGTTTGTGTGTAATCGCTATCAGATAACACATGTTTTAGAGAACAGTTTGACAAACGATCTTGAAACATGTAACAAATTCAAGTATTCAGCGAAAGGTGAACAAACGAACAGCAAAGTCTAATATCGTCAGATGAAATGGCATTCTGAAGTCTCATTAGGAATAAATTAAAACTATTTGTTTTCATTGGCCAAAGGTAAACATGAAAAAACATCAACTCCTACCGTTCAGTCAGCTAAAGCATTGATCGTTACATCACTGTATTAAATTGATTTTTATATTCTATAAATTTGCACCGATGCAGCGGAATGCAAGATCAATAACTAGCAATTTATCAACCTAATAGTCGGGCGGATGACGGTTTCATAATCCGGTTCTGTCTGATATCACAGGATCACACGTAAACCTATGAAAGTCTCGCGAAACTGCGAGAGTTGGCCGATAGAAATGAAATTGCCACGTGGAATTTTAATCTGCTTTAAATAAATTTGTCATTTATTGGTGTTTTGATCAACTGTAAGTTAACTTGATTGCTTAAGATGCCAATCAAATAAACGCATATTTTATTAAAACTGAAAAGGTGTTCAAGCATACGAGTAAATGGTATGGTCACATATATAATTGTAAGTTTCAAATTAAAAAATGAATTTCGAGTTCCCAGTTAACTTGTTTTAATTAAATTTCTTTATGTTCTAGATATATTTTGACATTTTTTCTGATATTCAGCGATCTATTTCACCTGATATAATTAAACTATTCTTAGTGTTTTAGTATCCTTTGATCTTTTCGCTGAGAGATGCAACCAATGGACATTTTTATGAAGCATAAAATATAAACTCAATTTTAAAACGCATGGTGAACGGTTGATCCGTTAAGCCGGAAGCACCACCACACATGGCGACGACGCATGCCCAGACATGACACATGGATAAGGTTACATAATAAAGATACTGTTTCTTAGATGGATGTGGGCCAAGTGCAAGGAGATAGAGTTATCAAACAGCATCTTAACACTTTTAAAATCTCTTATGTGTGATATTTCCTTTATCATCCAATTTCAAGATTAATATTTAAACCTTTATATATGCAGAGATGTGCTGTTTATTTACATAACACTCGTTTGAAGGCTGCCCTGGATTGAAAAAACGCCGACAATACAAGATCTCGCAGCGGGGAGCAAGCATTGATATTTGAAAAGAGTTTTCAAATGCAGATATGTTTTTTCTATATTTACACCACAACTCGGACTCCTAGACACAGTGTGTTATCAAAAAATGTAACCATGACTCGCAGAATTGTACGAAGACAGTGCGTTGTGAGTTATTACGCAAGCAGAAAACATATGTGGAAGGTTATTAAAAACATGTAAACCGTTTTTAATCTACCGCCAGATCGCTCAATATGTGTATATGTTTGTGTTTTTATCGAGGCGACTTACAATGATTTATAGTCTTCTTAAAATGCACTTTACCCCCCGAAAAGATAACAATAATGTTAAAATTCTTGCATCAAGAATCTTTTGACTGCCCGATTTTCATATTGAACTCTATTTCAAACATGTAAAGACGCTACTTTGTTAACTTTAAATACAGTGAATTTATTGTCATAACAGACAAGAGTGGCATAGCTTACCCTTACCTTAAGAAACGTACCCCATATGGCCCCATAAATATCTGTACTACCATGAATGATTTAAAGTCTAAAATGCACTTTAATATTTAATGTTAATCGTGTTGAATATTTAAGGAGTACCCAGACGTTGTCATAAAACAAGCTAATGAATATGTTCAGAAAGCCCCCAGTCAGAACCGTAAACAAAACTAAACACTGGGTTAACATAGGACAATACACGTTAAGTATTACCCTCGGTTAAATTTTTGGGTACGAGTAGCGACATTTTATGATTTATTATTCCCTCGACTTCTACTCAAGAAAAAAATGTGGTTGATCATTTTAATTCATCTGAAGACCTTTTGACTGTATATTCAATGTGCTAACAAATATCCTCAATAACTTGTGAAATACGATGCACAATACCCACGAAGCCGATTTAAAGACTTAAGTTTGTCCTTGGAATTTGATTTTTGAAATGTTATTACCGTGTAAACCATAATAAAGCACTATAAATGTTGTCAGTGCAAGTGTTCGTGGTTTTGTTTGATTTGGAAAAAAACGTGTGGCCATGTTAACCCTTGTTCCCCAAAAAAAGAAAGCTACATATTAGTAATGGACAGGTCCGTTAGGTCAAGAGGAGTCACTTTGTTTAAGTAGCTGTAGAAACACTCTCCGTAAGTGGACACTCGTGTCCTAACGAAATACGCAGTATTACTTTTAACGCCTGTATTGACCCAGACGCGTACATTCAAACGGCTAATAACAATAAAAACATCAAAGTTAAAATTTCTCGGCGTTTAATTTTTCATAAAACCTCAGGAATTTACAGTAAATAAAAGCCGCAGGTATAAGCGATGACGGATCACGCAAGGCACCGTCCAATTTACTGTTCAATATACGTCCCGTGACCTCACCGCGGACAACTGCCATGGACTATTAGTAAATGAAGGCTTTATCTATTCAGTAAATGTGACATAGTCGGTGGGGATTTGTACATAACGGTTGCTTTCGATGTCATTATCACAACTAATCCGCTAGATTGGTGTTAAAAAGACTCCAAAAGCTACCATCTTCCGGATTATAAAGTGGCCGCTGGTCGGTTTTAACAGACAATAGTTTATAATCTCCGTAAGTCCCGCAGCAAAAGAAATGTATTCGCTGCTAAGTGACAAATGGAGTCTCGTTTTTATAGATTTGTACAAAAATATCTGTTCTGTGTGTATACTCTATCTTTAATAGAAAGGCATTTGTCATATCTCTCGGAACCAAAAATAGGATATTTTATCTCGCGCATATTTTTATTTTGAAACTGAAATGTCTACAGGGCAAAGTTGAAAGTTGATAGAAAGATTTTACTATATCTCTACCTCAATGGTTGTATTATAACCTAAATAACTTCGTTTTTCCTACCTTTGAATAGTCGTGCCACAAATTTAAACAATACGTTTACGTGTTAAACTCAAACACCGAAAAATCAAATAACTAAGAACCATTATGAACAGGCTACAAAATATTAATTTGCAATCTCGACTCTGTGTTGTACAGAAATTGATCAATGCAGTTTATATTAAGATATGAGTCATGAATATATACAATATAAGCACACCATTTCTGTTAATAACTGGCGACGCAGACGATATTGTTGATGTTAATTTACCTTGGTATGTTATATATCTAGTAAGTAACGAGTCTTTCAGGTTTGGCTAAGCAACAGGAAAAAACAACTAGAGCTCTTGGCTCGTAATTTGAACGCAAATTTCACTAATTGACTAAATATTGTGACGGAAACGTGTACGACGGTAAAGTTGGTTCCATTATTAGAAACGTAATTTATGAATGAACAATAACAGACAAAGCCACTCCGGAATGCTCGCACGATGGACTTAATGGAGTGCACACATGTGTTGTATTTACATTTCAGATATAGACCAGTGTATTCACATGCAATAGCAATATAGAAAATACGGACTCTTTATTTAGTTTTAGGTATGGTTGAATGTCCATTTATAATTACTCTTGTTATCTCTGCCAAACTCTTCTTTGAGGCATTAGGACTCAAAATAAGAATTTCTATACAGTTGAAAAAGATGTTACTTCTATAAAGTTTGAGGAATTGTTTTTGTTTAAAACCATGTTTTAACGGTGATGCAGAGACAAAGAAAAAAATACATTGTCGCTGAGTCATATGAAAGTCTTAGTGCTCATTGTCAAGTTTGTTCAAAGTATTTCATATATTTATGAAGTCACTCCGTACCCAGAACTGTTACGTCGCACAGAAACCTTCATGTTTGATAAATGTTAGTGAAAGTCTGTCTTGAATTAGTTTCGCACAATACTGTCGAGATAAAATATGACTAACCAAGTCAAAAGTAAAAGTTGAGTCCAAGGTCGGACCGGATCACGATGCAGTTTCAAGCTGTTTTACTCATCGCGTGGGGGAATGGGTTTACTCAGTCATTAAATAGGATAGGGGCCTATCAGATGCTGCTGTGATCTCGTTAGGCCTTTACTGGGGGTTCACTAATAAACTATGGCATCATTTATTTGAATTAGTAACTTGAATCTGCTTGGAAGTCAAGCTAAATTTCAATTTTGACTAAATACAATTGTCTGAAATTCAAATTCTCATTTATCATTTTAACGTAATCCTTAAAATTAAAAAGGAAGCGTAGGTGACTTATATATCAAATCCTTTTATTATTATCAGTCTACTGTTGTTAGATATGCCAACCGACTCGAATTATATGCACGTGTTTTTACAACAGATCATTGTGCTCTTTTGTCCTGTCGTGTATATTTGCCATAATTACAAATTATTTCTTCTTACGCCCTAAGTAAGTTAAAAGATTACAAGGAGATACACGAATATATTCTATGTCTATGTACAAATTGGTATCAGCTCGTTGCCGTTAGCCCATATCTTCAATATTTATTTGCCGTTTGTCTTTCTGAACCTATTGCGAAAGGCGAACCATTGTGAAAACATAATTAAGAAAGAAATTAGCTATTGAGCCTGAAAATACAATCTAAATCCGTTGGAAAGTTGACATTTAATTTTCACAATGAAAACATGGAGACACAACAAAGGATCAATTTGGTGTCCTCATAACAATCTCGGGGAGTAATGCCTAGTGCGATCAAACACGAAAGAGTTCCAAATCCGGTCTGTTGACACAGGCGTTCCATTCTTTGTCGTTAAAGTCCAGTGTAAATAATGGTAGATTTTTTCTCTATCTTGACCCAGTCACCCATTCATATTGCTTTGTTTTCTTGTTTGACGATAATGTTGTCACTCTGTCGTTTATGACCGTTTTCAGTGTTTTGTGTTCAAACGGTCAGACTGTCAAACGTGATGCCCAGCTGGTAATCTCTTGTGACCAAATTGATGTGGCTATATATGTCTTCCATTGATGACTTTAAGAACAGTTTAATATATTGTCCAAAAAAGCCTGTTGGTCAACTTTGCACACTTCTTCCTCCAACATAATTGGGAGATTTAATTGATCTATATTACCAGTTTTACGTAAGCTATCTGTCTTTCTGTAAGCTAATATAAAGTGTTTCTATCGTTCTACCAAAAACATTATAAGTACACAACGCGTATAGGGAAATTTGTTTTTGAGATATTACAATTTAATTCATTGGCGAGATATTCAAAAAGACTACTGTGTCGCCTATATGGTTCTATAAGACCTCACACGCCTTACACGGGTGTAAATGTACTTTTGAAATACTCTGGTGGTCACGTGACCTGTCTCTTAATATAATCTGTTATTTCCTGAACTGGAGGCACAATCGAACAAATCGAACAATCAATGACAAGGTATCATTTTCTATTCTCGCCTTGACTTGTATTGTAGACGGAATACCAATAAAACATAACAGACAACTGGCTAATTACGGCTCCGAAAGGCACAAAGAACCACGCGCAACGGCACAAATCATTGCACTTTTTATGCCCGCTTTTACTTTCAGAAAAGAATGAAATCGCGCTTAAATAATGATTGTAAAGACATTCACGGCCGTAATCGACCTAGGAAACTAAACTGTATTGCTAGCTCTGTGGTTTGGCTTTGTAATGGAAAGCTTTGTTTTTATTTAGATTTAAATGATTCATATTTGCTTGTACTTTTAACTGGAATAATTGACTTCTGTTTGTATACACGGCGTCGTGTTTGTGGCCAAGGTCTGTGTAGTGTTTTCTTTCAAAATTAGCAGCAATCTATTTTTTACGAAACGATTGCTAAAAATACGCCGACAAGAGGATCTATCTTTAACACAGCAACAAGTTATGCATGTAACATGAAAACTTTTCAAATAAAAATCGTTTCACTTTATTTTTCAAGTACCATCACGTTTTAAAATCTTAATAAAGTTAGACAATTGTAAGAGTTGATGACATAGATACAACACTTATGGAACCATTAAATGAACACGTCAAAATGCCATGGCTTTGTACATTGTGTGTGCAGAAGAACTAAGTTATCGGGGTCAAGGTGTCGAACAGATATCCAAGTTGTCAACTACGATCGCCAACATTTCTAGGGGGTGAAATTCTGTGTATGGACATTGGTTGTTAAATTTGTGTTGTTGCCATTGTTCTTTTGTCTTTGCTGTTGTTGTTGTTGTTGCTACAGTTAGTGTTGTGTGTGGCAGTGTTGTTGATGTTGTTGTTTCTAGTGTTGTTGGTACTGTTGTTGGTGTTGTCGTTTCTAGTGTTGTTGCTACTGTTGTTGGAGTTATCGTTTCGAGTGTTGTTGCTACCGTTATTGGTGTTGTTATTGGTGCTGTTGAAGTCTATCTTTCAATTATCTTTTGCTTAGAATTTAGAGGGTATGCGTGGTCATAAAATAAACATTAACATTTCACAAGGAGTTGGAAATAATTGTTTTGTGTGCATTCATCTGCATTTGTATGAACGTTGGATTATCTAACAATGTCCTTGTGATGTAAGCACGCGCTATTTATAAACAGGAAAACGCTCATAAGATAAGTACAATACGCGTCTCACTTTTTTACGAAAATAAACTCTTTTCAAGGCTGGCTTTTTCTCTCTCTAGAAACGCAATCAATCATCTCAACTCCATAAAACACGGTCTTGTTAACGCTTGTCAACAGTCACGTGACTGGAGGTAGAGTAAAGCACTTAAAAGCCCGTATTTAAATTGCTTAATTGAATGAAATCAAGGGACGCAGATATTTGACCTAATTACATAGATATAATTAAGACCACGTTACACACAGCGGGTAGTTCGTCTTTAGAGACTTGCATGAATAAGAAGGTAACGAAGCTCGAAGCTTTGTAGTCATTCAACAATGAGGGTAGTTAAGAGTCAGTAAAATTATTCCAAATACATAATTTCATAACTAAATTAGATGTTCTTGTAATGTGGCGTTTAATGTCACGCGCTTTGTATATAACGTGTTTTGTCCTGTGTACAATACGTCTATAGTATGTAGAGAGGTATATAAAGCATTTGTCTGCTTTCCAGAAAGTAATAAGTTTTTTGGACCACTAACAAAGAAAATGCAAGTTTTGAGTTTTATCCAACCGTAGTTTTCATTCGTTCTTGAAGGACGAATAGCTAATACTATACGTTAGAGGCCATTCTTAATATTGTCGCTTTAAGCACT
The DNA here is from genome assembly GCA_032359645.1 of Pododesmus macrochisma. Classification (NCBI taxonomy): domain Eukaryota; kingdom Metazoa; phylum Mollusca; class Bivalvia; order Pectinida; family Anomiidae; genus Pododesmus; species Pododesmus macrochisma. The sequence continues at coordinate 12,083 of JAUMGZ010177607.1, read as the reverse complement.
TTTATCCATTGACATTCTGTGTAAGAGCAATTTGAGAGTATTTGTTGTTTTAAGAGTATTTGTTGTTATTAGAAAATACGATTTTCTACCAAATGTTAGTCGAGATTTTGACTTGACAATATTTGAAAAACAAAAAAGCAATATAGGTCTCATTTTCTCGTAATGTAAGATATGTTTGGCGTGTTCTTGTGCACTCTTGCCTTTACACCCACTTACCCCTCGACGCCCAGACGATGGGGGAGGGAACGGTGAGTCGCAGAGTCTGTTTATAATCGCAGAAAAACTGTTTACATCCCAACATGTTGAATAAGTCCGACCATAATCTGGAAACTTTAACAGGAAGTTAAAAGGTGGAAAACTTCAAATATTTACAATTTCCTTTTCCTCACTTTGCCCTCATCAGTTAGCAATAACCAAGACGGGTTCACCTTTTCACCATGTGTTTGAGTTCACCTCCTCTCAAAAAGACACATTGAAAACGCACTCATCAAATCACATATGTTATACATACATAGAAAGATGCTAAGGAAGGGTCAACAGCTCGACCAACCTACTTTTTACTGTTCTCAATTCCGGATTCCTGAATCCGGTTCGTTTTTCTATGATTTAAGAGAAACATGCAGCACGCGTTGTAAACTTTGCAGAGAATTTTGAAGCTTTCTCTCACGATATCTTTTACAAGTGCCATTTCAAATTAAATGTTTAAACTAATTGATAGTATTTATCGCTCGGATATCCTGCTTTTACGAGTTGAGAATCAGTTAGTTTGTTATTTTTGAGCGAAGTGTCTGTTAGAAGCCTGCCCCTGTTTATCAAATGGAAGCAGACGACATTAAGAAGTGAAATTTACAAGTGAATTAATGCCTACTTCAGACTGTAATATAACTGTCAGTAAGCATAAGTCTTCATTAAATTTGAATGAATTTCACGGGTTCAGATAAACGGGCTGCAAAATTGATGAATGAACTGCTCTACCGAGTTCAAAAGTTTAAAAATGCTAACTCTAGTGTATAGTATTGTTGTTATGGCGATTGAAACTCTTTTGTCTGGAGGTGGAATTAACCCAATTTGTCCACGACGAAGTACTTGAGTTAATATCATATATTGGCTTTCGTCACTGTATTCAGTCAAAACACTGATACAATGTTTTGTTTGCAAGATGAATAATTAATAAAGTACACACAATAAAAAAAATCGTAATTAATAATTTTACGACATGCCGAATACAGTTTATACTATCGGGACAAAGGAACCCAATGAACCAGGGCAACAGTTGATGTTTAAAACTTTAATATCTTTTCCATTGATAAACAAACAGCCCACGTTTAAACCCCATGGAAGTAACAGACTTTCGCTGTTTCCTGCATTTGTGCTCGGTGAGCACAAGTCAGGCATGGAACCATAGAGTTGAAAACTAATTTTTCTGCAAATGGTGGCATCCCTAGAGGTTTTCACTTTCAAGAAACGCGAGTGTACCGGCCACTAAAATTCTCTGGCATGTGTCATAATGAAAAAGGCCCCGTTTACACAAAGCATCCCTAGCACCCCCACAGACGGCTCACATTAGTTCTGGTTTTCAAATATTTGTGCCAATATATCGCTATCTTTGAAGACACTGTAAAAGTCTAGGTCACACATGCTTTGGTGCAAGGCTATTTATGCCAGATGTACACATTATGCTCGGAACGGGAGACCCCCGTCCCTCTTACTTTTGTCGACTTGTGTATAGTTTTATTCTATTTTTGTCAATCATTGTAATTCAAGCTGACAGAATTTTATGGCAACATTTCGTCTGTGAAGACTTCTTGGGAATCTGTTTGACACGAAGTCATATTTCAATGACACGTCTCTAGTCTTTCTTTGTATTTTATCGCTTATGTCTGTTTGTAAACGTAACAAATTGCGATTTTCCGGGTAAAGGTGGTGTACTTTAACAAGTTCATTGTCCCGTTAACAATTGTTCATCATATATTTATGATGTCTTTCGTAATGTCTAGTTTTAAACTATGATTATGTTGTTTTTTAATATATCGTTTAGTTTTGCCTGCTAAAACTCATGACGGGCACGCCAGGTGCATTAAGTGTTGATGAAATGTGGATAAATCTGCATCGATTAAGTGCTTTGACCTTGATTCAATGTATGCACGTTATGCAATTTTATGTACACATCATAGCAAATTTTCGATCAAATTGAGTCCTAATTTTCGACCTTAATGCTTCTCTAAAAAAAATAACCGTCACCACTTAAACATTAATGGATAGGTATTATATTTGTTTTGTGTGGAAGGTTGGGAGGTTTTATAAGGACAAAAAAGTCTTCAAAGAAAGAAAAATGTGAGAACAATTCATTTAAAGAGTGAACAAGCTCTAGCTAAACCTATATATGATGTATACGTTTACGGTATAACAGATCTACTAAACGTATTTCAACTATAGGAACAGTTAGTAAAATGTAATGCATCGTATTTTTAGTAGACACCTCAATAAGATATTGATAAATAGAGTCTCAGAGTGCAAAAATATCACCGCAATCAATTCACAAATCTATGTATGAATTTTATAAGGAACATAAAAAACCACACGGGAGTATAACAATTAACAGAAAAATGTCAATAGATAAAAAAACACTGTAAAACTGTGATGTGGTTTCATGAAAAACAAATATAGAAAAAATGCTAGATCACAAGTCTTGTTTAAAAAACTGCAAACCATTCCGGCCAGAACACCCGTGTTTAAAGAAAACTTTAAAAACATGTTTTGGTTTTTGTTTTAAATATTGGTCGAAAGAGTATAGTAATAAATATAGGTACCACACTTTTACAAGCAAAAGGAACGAAAGTTTGAAGAAAAAAATCAGAAATGACCAAAAATACACATCAAACAATCAAACAAACTTCCAATCAAATTCACCGTTTTATAAATGTCTGGGAGTGGACCAATCACTGGAGGTGTACCAACCAGACACAGGTCTGGATGTAAGTGACTTCCTTCCTGTCACGTGTTGAGCGCAAGGGAGAGCACTCTATTCTCAGTTGAAATTTAGGTTGTACATCTTAGCCTCTATAAAAATTGATAAAACATATATCTCAATTGTGAACTCTATCCTGACCTTTAAGCTTTTTGATTTTCTCGTCAATATTTGCTCATGTCTGACTAGATTGTTGGTAATGCTGATACCAAATACTCCTTTTCGTATTGGCTTCCGTAGTATTTGAGGATAATACTCCGGATTTACTTTAAACTTACAACGAGTAGTTATCAGTTACGACAAAATAGCATAATGTTAATTTTAAGCGAAATGAAAATAATCCTTAGCAAAAACTACAAATATAAACAGCGAATACACATGTATTTATAATTGATTCGCACGTGTACAAGTTACAAGGAGCATGTTCTATTTTTTTCTCGTTTACACAACAAATTGGATTCTAATTCTTACCCTGCTGCTGCAGCGTACTGCGTTGGGAGGATGCCTGCGGGAATGCTTTTGATTGCGATGGGAATGCCTGAAAAATAAATAGAAAACAGTGCAATGGTATAACGAGAGTAAAATTATGCAACACAACTATCAGAGGCGCATGTACGCCTATAGTAAAGATTAAACCGTAATAAAACATTATGGGTGATGTATAGGGAATACACTGCACGTGAAATACAGATGTTCAATTGCAGTGAATATAGATAGATACACAATCAGAGCTATATTGAAAGGTTTCGCTTAATTGGATAATAAAAACAGTTATTTTATGCATAAGATATTTAGTTTTGCTCTATTTATGAGAATTGATGCGAGATGTATATCAATTTCTGACAAATATGCAGCACTTTGAAACAGTGATAATGTATATTTTTCGCTATATATATCGAACGGTTGTTCAATTGTGGAACACTCAACAAAAAATCCGCTGCATGTCGAACATCATTTCACACCTTTCAAGATGCTTTAAATTGTCATTTTTATTAATACGCTTTTTTTTCATTACAAATCAAATTATCACCTGTAGCATTCAGGTATTAAATGATCGTGTTCCAAGACAACCGCAATTTACGCCCATGAAGCCAAAACTGCTGGTTTGAATAGCGGTGCTTTCTGATATAGTATTTTATTACTAATTAGCGGTGCGTTCGGTTGAAGAGACACGTGTTGACCCAGCTGATGTAAGATAACACCGAAATATGACGTTCTATATCCTCTCCTGTGCATGCATTTTTTGTGGTTTTGCATTTATGAATTTGACAAGTCTGACACCATTGTTTGCAGTCCTCTCAAATTGAAGTAAGATATAAATGGACAATACAATTAAAACTCCATAACGCTCAAGAAAAAGTCTGGCGAGAGTAAGTATATATGATTAGCCTGAAGTGTTTATTTTGGGGTTTGTGTGTGGGTGCGTTTAATGGAATAAGATTTTGAGAGAAGATACTGCACCGTTAAGCACATAAATCTGACATGGAATTATTTAAGAGAGAGAGAGAGAGAGAGAGAGAGAGAGAGAGAGAGAGAGGGGGTGGAGAGAGAGAGAGAGAGAGAGAGAGAGAGAGAGGGGGGGAGGGGTAGTAAAATTTAGGTCATACTACTATAAGCAACTTGTACATAATTTAACCAAACAATAAACTTGATAGGTACGACTAAAAGTACTAACGGTAACAATCAAAGATTGCCGGAGAAATGATAGTTCACTTAGTGCACACATATTTGCGTGATTTAAGTACAATTTAATTCCATGCGAGCTACCGCATGATCGCATGGCCCAAGGAACATCACAAATTTTCGCGGGTACCTTTTGTCGTTATTTTTCTTTGTGTTGCCATAGCTCTAACGTGATACCTTAACACCATGAGTCAGCCAAATGTTCTATATTACGTATGTACATGTAGATATTAAACAATGGAGGTCAGGTAAAACTGTTTGTTAAAACCCGTTATACCTGTGTAAAACCTAGATAACTATACGCTTTTATTAAATACGCTAGTTAATCTCGGGGTTAATCTTTTCCGCTGAGTTGAATAAATTTGGGGCACAATTACCAAGGGTCGATTGATAACTGTTGTTAGAATGAGTATATTTGTAAATTAGCTGTTACAGGTAACTGTATATATTTATACAACCACCGAGCATTCAGGTGGGCTTTGTTAACTTTCATTGGTATAGTATTCCAAAGAAGAACTAGTGACGTCTTTGACTGTTTATTTATTTTGCCCTGGACTCTTTTTATTAACACATACTATTCTTTGTCTGCTTTGGTTATGAATATTAAATATTGTGTGCTTTTATCCTACCTGAGAGTTTGAAATTGCCGTTATGTACAAAAACATTCCAACGTAGTGTGACCCGAGTGTGATAAATAGCGTGGTTTTATCAAAAAAATATCTTTATATGTATATCCAATCTTCAAATCTACTCTCGTTTCAATCAGCATAGATCTTTCTTTCTCACAAATCGTAAATCATATTTCATATTCTACCTGACTGTATTTCGAAATATCAATCAAGCATTGAACCACAGAACGTAATTCTTATATCGCTGAATTAAGCACGTGTGTGATATTATTTATGTGTTCATCATCACAGTGAAACGTTAAGCCAAGGCTTCTCGGGTATTCTTTGTTGGGATGTGTTTCTGTACGGCCGAGCAAGTCGGCACAAGGTTACGTCTGTAAAGTTAACCTGAATACCAACTCCTTTTTATTATGTATTAATTCTATAGCGTCTTTTAAATATGTCTTTAAATAATCGCTAAAGACCTTGTGACGCAACACACGCGATTATACAGGACTCCATCAACCTCCATTGTTAAAAGTTCATTATAAGAAGGGGCCGCCATTAGCCCTTTACAAAACACCCACATCCTTTTGAAAACGATACGTCTGTTAAAAACCCAAAAATTATATGATGTTATGTTCAATTTCTAAAACCCTAGTCCCTTTACAAAACACCAAAAGCCCTTTTAAAAAACGATACGTCTATTTAAAAACCTAAATATGATTTGATTATAAATGGGTTTTTTATTTCTAAGTAATGAACATTATATAAACAGCTTAAAATTTAAATAAAACGGTTCGCTTCGTTATCAACACACGTTTCTTGTAAGTGCACAATTTTCCGGTTCTGTTGAATAAATGGTTTTAAATTGACGTAAAATGATGCAAGCAATTTTTAACATAAGAACACGATAGGCCCTAGTAGGCTTAAAGTTGAGGTACGGTTAACGTAATCGAATACACGTGTATCTAGTTAAAATCATCTGCTGAACATTTATTACCCAACGATAAATAATCCAAACGATTTCACAGCAAAGTTCAGACAGAAGATACTATAATATCTTTTTAAAAGCAGTTGAAAGTTTTTAATATTCATTTTTCGAAAAACATAGACAGTAAACACAAAAATTATTTTTAAGTGCAGTTGAAAGTTTTTAAATTTTTTTCTTCAAAAAAGTATCATTTGTGCTTTATCCGGTCTGTAATGGTCGTGTGTTCGATACAACAACTGTTGCTTTTAGTAATCTATAAACAGGTGTATAACATTTCTGAAGAATTGTGTTTTACCTCCGGTTTGGATACCCCTTGGTTTAGCACCTAGATATGCTAGATTGACATTCGCTTTTCTACCGTCAATTATTGGATTCGGGTCTTTGCACGCCCTTTCGGCTGCCTCTCTGTTTGCCATTGTTACCTGAAACAAGAAAAGACTACCGTTATAAATTATCCATGATAAACCATTATAACCAATACCTGATTTACCCATTAGGGGTACAAGAAGGGGTAAAACTGTCATTTAAATTTTAAAAGTCCGTCGTTTAAAAATAGCGGTATGTTTTATGATGTACTCGGACAATTGTTTGATTTAAAGGTACTTGTCCACGTCTGAGCAGTCAAGTCACTGATAGCATGGACGGTAAGCCATAAACAGAAGGTATTACGGGTAGCAATATGTCATTCGGTGGCTCTATGCGTGAAAATAATTCATTTTGAACTGACCAAAACAAAGCTGTCAAAATTAAAACCCTTCAAGTGTCCATAAGGTTTAAATTTACAATGTGCGATATACATAGAGTATATTGTCTAGATTTAGAGAGATACAAGACGGTTTGGGCGGACTCATCGTACCTCGTGGTCCTCTGTTGTAAACAGCGAGAATCGAGAACATACTGTTTTGGTCATTAAAGAGCCCGATAACCGAGGAGGTTTGGAAGATCTTAGGAAACAGAACAGCTCACCATTATAAGCCCAGGGTCTATGATTGCCGTCTTAGTCAGTGTTAAACGTTTCGAGAGTAGCCTCATTCAAAAACAATTAAAATTTATCTTAAAATATGTAAACGTTGGTATTCATCACACGTGCTAAGTCATGTGATTTACACGTGTTTTTCAAAATAAAGCGAAACGAACGTTTCATGGAATCTTTTAGATCTTATTAAGATTGGGAACGGTTTTAATAAATATTCTCAATCACACGTGCTTTGCCCAGTATCTACAGTCAAAAAGGCTTGAAAGGGAGTAAAAAACGTGTTTTCCTTCAAATATCAAGCAAAAACATAAGCGTTGTAATACACACGTGTTTGATAACATGGGCAAAAACTGGAATTTGTTTATTTGATAAATGATGAGTTTCTTCGTTTTTTACTTATATGAAACAGCTATACTGATATACATGTAGGTGCAAGTGTTTTCAGCATGTCGATACGAGACAGACTTTGAGTACAATAGGTGCATTTTACAATAGAGGAACGAGAAATCGAACAATTAAGCTAACTAACTGGCACTAATTGGTAGAAGTTCATTAGAACCTAATTGGTTTTGACACGTGCTGAATTAATGTTCCAGTTAAATGCATACCAAATCTTTTGGTTAATTTAGAATTTAAAAAAGACGACGTGTCCATGAAAAGTTCAAAGAATGTAAATTATACACGAAGGTTATTCACCTTGAATAGTTTAATTTATTTTCATTTCGTTTTAAGTGATTAACATGTTTGGAATCACATAGCATACAAATGTACCAAGTTATGAACCAAGTGGCTGGCATTCATGGGACATGGTCCTTTTTGCCAATTAACCCATACAGAACAGAACAGAAGTTATGAACTTTCGTCATACCAAATACATTGACACAATCTTCGAATTCAGACCCCAAGTTGAAGGAGGGTTGCACGTGGGTGAATGTGTCGCATTGACATATCACATGACATTCGATCATGTTGAAGTTTGTGACACTAGCCACATTTATCATTGGTCTATAACAACTTACTTCTTAACCCTAAATATCGTCCTCGTCAAATTCAATATATAACACGAAGGGAAGTGATTTTAATAAAAGACTTAAAGAGAATATGAGTTATCGCTGCTATCAGTCTGTGAGGTCTGGGAAGTAAAGAAAACAAATAAACAAAACTTGATCAGGGGTACACACCAAGCACGTGTCACATTCTATCGATTTCTGGCCGTGTAAACAGAAGCTGGTAATGATGGTATACCGATGGCACGGTCAGTGTCAGTTTTGATACGTGTGTCAAGCACGTGATTTCAACAGGTCTTAATCAAATCAGACAATATGTAGATTAAAGATTTTGAAGTTATTAAGATTGGAATTTAGAAATTATTTCATGTTTTTACCATGTCTGAAAAATGCCAGAGGTGCGAGTAAATTATTAATTTCTCACGTGGGACATTTTTAAAACGTTTTGTTTAAGTTAATTTTTGTTTAAAGGAACTGACAAACTGACATGGAATCTATCACGAAAGGTTAGTGCGTTGAAAACCAGATTGCCTCGCCGACAATGTTTATCGACTTTGAGCGTGTATTTAAGCATGTTGCCAATTATACGTCTCTACCAATCGATCGATTAAACTACATCGGAGACAAATTAAAGCAGGCAATTTAAAACTGGTGATCTAATAGTATACTTACAAAGCCATAGCCTCGACTTTTTCCAGTCTGACGGTCAGTGATGACCACTGCTTCCTCGATATCTCCAAACTTGTCAAAGAATTCTCTGAGCGATGTATCAGTTGTATGGTAAGGCAATCCTCCGACGAAGATTTTGGTGTAAGTAGTGTCCTTTTGAGAAATTGTGTTTGCCATTTTTGATAGTAGAATTATGTAATCACACTTGAAATACGAAGAATATTATGATAATAAATACCGCACCTATCTACAAGTAAGCACAGACTAGAAGACGTACGTTTCAACTCGAGAATTTAAATAAATAACAAAACTTTAGAGTATACATGTATATCACATAGAATGGTAAAATCACAGACTATATTCCCTCAGGTAGACAGTCAAGGTAATAACTACAGAGTTGGCGTAAATCTAGGTATTATCGAGAAAACGTGCAGTATTGCTCTATAGTGCCAAGTTTTTAGAATTAAAGAGAAATTGCCCCGCCCTATGTGAATACTAATTAGACCACGTGCCGTACATTACCGTTATCGAGGTCCGCCCACTAGACCACCCTTGCGATAACTCCGCCTACATTAAAACGGCAATTTGTTCTTCTTATCGGTGTTGGTTATGGTAGGGTGCTTTCTAAAGTATTAAACTAAGATAAATCTACATTTTAACAGTTGAATTGATTTTCGTTAACAAAGATTATACACATTAGAAAGAATTCCGGGACCGTGCGATAAAACTTAAATTGGCATTGTCGAGATAACGTCTTTTTGAGGAGTCTATAATTCATTAGCGATCTTTTGTTTTAACGAGTTTGGATTGTCTGTTTGGTTGACGTCGCGAAGTTAATAAGATATTTATCCATTTCTGAAAGCATGTTTTGTAAAGCTAAAGGCCGTTTAAGAATATGATCTCGCAAATACGTTGCAACATGTATAAACAGCTTATTGATATTCGATAACAATTGATATGTCGTAAATCGGACCCAATGTACCAAAGTCTTTATTTAACGCGATATATTGTTCTTAAGCGGTTTTATTCTAACAATGGACGGTGTAGACTTTAACGACATTATAATGCAGATCATAACATGAAATCTACTAACCGGTTTATGGCAGTTTTGAGAATAACTGCTGTAGAAAAGACAACAATAGGCCGATAACACAATAGTCAACAAGAATTTCTATTACTGTGCTTTACGACAACTAATAGTCAACAAACAAACGATATGATTCTTTTGTGCGTTTTGTTGTAGCAACGCGTAGAAAACAGGAAAATGTTGGACGGACATCTTGGCATGGTTTTCTTTCTTAGAAGAAGAGCGTAAGAAAGTTTGGCAGTAATCTTGTGTAGCTAAGAGGAGTGTGCATCGTAAAATCGTATTTTTGAAAACGAGGCAGCATCCTGCGCGTGCGAGCTTGCCTCGCTTTCGTTGGACATGTCTGTAGTGAGTGTTTTAGTTGTTCCGTTCAAAAGGAATAAGGGAATTACAAAATATGGATAATTTTGTCAATTTTTGGGCATTAATGAAAAGGTAGGCTGGTGTGTCGTGTATTTTGGAGTAGTGTGCTGTGGTTTTTAAACACTTTCATTAAATTTAATACTAACATAATTCAAAAATTTTGCTCGTACTTCGGGTTTCTTTTCTTATCCATAACAACGTTGGGCGTGAGGCTTTTATGTGTGGTAGATTTTTTAGACGTTTTATTTCTAATTTGACTTATGTCAAAACACCGCAGTTATATCTTTTAGATTTTCACGCAGATCTCTAGCTATGTTTGTGCATACCCAGAGACCGATCTACGCTACAATTTTTGTCACAAAATAAAATTTTACATTTCTTACGACTTTCCTGCTTGTTGTTCTTTTCATTCTTGTGTGCGTGTTGTGTTTTTTTTTTATTAGTTGGAAGATTTACCCTAGATTGTTGCGGCCAGCAGACAAAAAAATCAGGAAAATAAGATAACCGGGTTGCCTGCTTTTACAAGTGTGCTTTTGCTGTGTTTAAATTGAAATAAATTTTGTCAGTCATTGACGTTGAACACGGAAATGACCTACCCCCGAATGCATTGGTCTTTGACAAGATTAACTTCAATCTTGATGGGTTATCAACGAGTAACGGAGTTCAACGAGTGTGTCTAGCGATTTATTAACATAAACATCTTACAAATATTCACAAGGATTTTCTCTAACCATTCAAGTTGTGTGTTAGACTGTAGAGGCATGGCGTGTTTTGTGAGAAGATCATAACATGTTTAGTTTTCCTAGCTTGACTACCTTTTGTGTGTGTTTGTTGATTTCTCTCTGATAAACAGAACACTTGCAGTTAATGATGTAATGATCTTAAAATCAAACTGCGGTAATGAATTGGTTTTTTGGCAGAACTACGAAGCTTAACACCGAGCTACTGTACTGCAAATATCTTTTTATTGTTGAGTTGAATTGCATAATAAAAGAGCCATGCTGCTGTAACTCTAGAAAGAATTACTGGCATCTGAATCAGAGGGATTGACGACCAAGGAAAACACACAAAAAACACCTAATTGCATTGAAAGACACATTGAACAACATCACAAATAGATTCGGGACCACACAACACCACTGCACAACTAAATAAATTCAAAGAACTGAGTGGTGTAGTTAAACCGGACTAATGGGGTTAAAACTGCAACTACCTTGGTAAAAAAAAATGCTGAAATACACCAAAAAAAAACTGCTCTCTGCTGACCTTAGCTATTGAGCAACTTTGCTGCAAACTTTTTTTTATAACTGAACTTTTCCTAGATTTGAAATATGCCGTCTGCAAAGTATCTAGTCTGCAAATATGCACGTCACAATAAATCTACCGTTTTATGCTCCCTGGAAATAGACAACATGACGTAATAACAGCTTTCCAGACATGCTTTGTTGTCAATGGTTACACTCATATCTCAACGTGATCTTTACTGTTTTGCTCTCTACAATAGACAACTTTGCTACAACGCATTTGTATTCTCCTGTGGTACTCTTATGCAGCCCGACATTACCTAAGCTGGTTGCTGCCCCCACCCCCACAAAACCCCCAAAAAACCCATAGATCTTATCATAATGAACACTACACACACATCATGTTGGAACTGACTGTGTTTCAATTTCATTTCAATTTCAATATAATAAGATGCAAAAGGCATTACGCCCATCACTGCAAATC
>JAUMGZ010177596.1:0-14315 GCA_032359645.1 Pododesmus macrochisma | reverse complement strand
TATACGACCCTTTCTTTAAAATATGAATACATTACAAATATATACAAAATGTATTATAAACTTACAGATTTTTCTAAGGTTAAAAGCGAAAATATATTTTTGTTTACTTCTTTAGTTTAATTTTTGATATGGTAAATTTGGTGCAAGCTAAGATTTAATTACATTGGATGTTTTGTTTGATTGTTGACAATTGACTATTTAAATATTGTTTTGCAATCTCTTTTAATTAAATTTTTGTGTAATTAGTGTATATAAATTGTGCGTTGAACCGTCGATATGCAACAGTGAGCTGATCTGGAATTAATTTTTTTTTTTTTTTTTTGCAATATAAAATTAAAACCCTTTTTTCTGCAGAAATGTGATAATCTGGAATAATAGATGGAGACTCTTCTCCAGGGATCGTGAATCGCACTAAAAGATCTTGTAATTAAATTTTGTTAACTATTCTATTCAAAATTAATCATTTTTATCCCTGATGATATGTGATCAAAAAGACCCTAGGTGTATAACCATACAACTATTTCATTGCCAGTATATTAAAGCAAAACGATGGGACAAAAGTTGTTGCAACTTACTAGGTCTTCTCCTAATAAATACAATTTACAAAAACCAAATTTACACAAGATGGCATTCAAATACAAATCAATATATAGTTTTTGTTTATGTATGCTGTCTACTTTAATTTTCCTAGGCATTCAATGAAATATTGTACAGCATTGCATATTCTTATCTTGTTCACATCGTCCATATCTGTCAAACCAAATAATAGTTATTCACGATAGGGGGCAAGCTGTATATTGATCATTTTGATTTCATATGTATACCAAACTTATTTATACACAAAATACACCAAATTAAACTAAGATAAACAGAATTTTCCAACCAAATAAAACAAACCCAAATATTTTGAAGAAAAAAATTGAAATCTCAGGCAAAGCATGACGACATGATGTTGATACTAAAATTTGAAACCGCAACTTTGTTTAAGATGCGTAAATGCAATTAAGTGGTGACAATACGTTTATTTTTGGTATTACACATATTGATATTAGATGTATACTTTTGATTGAATCACAACTTTCTTTTGTATGTAACTTACATATTGTAAATGTTGCGCTTTAGTGAAATGTTTAAATTAGATATTTACTAATAAAGTAGCATTATGTAGAAATAATATCAAATATGCCTGAGATGAAATATACAAATACGCTATGTGCATATAAAAACATGTACATTTTTGTATTAAATGTCGTAAAGTTGCTTTAATGAAATGTATGCATGTATATTGCAACAAGGAAACATACAATTAATTTCATTGCTAAATGTTGCTTTAATGAAATGTATGCATGTATATTGCAACAAGGAAAAATTCAACTAATTTCATTGCTAAATGTTGCTTTAATGAAATTATACATGTATATTGTAACCAGAAAAATTACAAATAATTTCAAAAACACTCAACATCTCAAACGAAACATACAAAGTCACTGTTTTAAAATATGACAGATGTATTACATGTAACATTCGGTCTTCTATTTAAAAAAAATGTCAAAACATCATCCATCGTATATCACGAATCGGATTCATCATATTCCAGCGCCCTGAATATTTAACGTTGTAATTTACAAGTAGATCTAATTAATACATATATGTCGACAGCGAAGACATTTATATATGTTTTGTTTGGCCGCAAATGTGACAAATTTTACGCTCGTCAATGACAAGATTTGGTAGTAAAGTTAGATTTTATTGTAAGTAAATGTCACTCATCGCGGGAGAAGTCATTTATTGCAAATGCGTTTTAAATGATGATAAAGGTAAACTCAATGATGATGAAATGCTTTGGATACATTTAATTCTATTTATGCAACCACGACACTCACCTGTCACGCTTCGTCTACAAGATTTATTGCTTTTTAAGTCGATTTTTTTAATATAGACAAACTGACCCAGAATAATGAAAATGATAAAACTATCTATAAGATACGTTTACATAATGCGCCTAACGGTAAAAATATCTGGAGTTTGGAGATATAGAGATTTAAAACGCTTAATTCGAAAATTGCGTTTAAAGTGTGTCCGATAAAACGTCGAACTCTACCTGTAAGTAAAAAATTAAACTGTATATGTAAATTCTTGTAAATTGGCATTCATTACTAAGAATACATAGTTTGTTTTATATTTTCATTCTCTACACATTAATTTACTATTTTCTATATGTGTTTTTTATTGTTGGTTTTTAATTGTTATTTAATTGTACGATACTGCTACAGACCTATATCATATTGTAATATAGATCTGTGACATTGCGTAACTATAATGTGATTTGTATTATTTCATAATTATTTAATGAAAAAATGTTGCGTGTACTGTTTGCGTGAATTTGTTTGTGTGCTTTAGTATAAATGTTAGAACATTGCATAACCTCCTTCATGAGGTAAGGCATAATATACGCTCGTTCAAAATGTATAAAAAGAAAAATCTAAAGCATCTAGAAGTACAAAGTTAACTCACAGTTGATAAGTATTTTGTTATTATATCTACATCGCTTGATTTAGTATCTAAAAAGTATTGAAAAAGCCGCACATATATAATCTCTTGATTTAGTATCCAACAAATATTGAAAAATACGCACACATAATTACGATGTAATATAACAAGTTTATCCTTTATACGATGCTATATCATACATGTATCATTACATTACTTTGAGTGTCTTCATTAGTTAACTAAGTAAAATGTAAGGAACATTTTTATAAAAATGTCCGTCAATGACTCCCTCTCAAAATAAAATAAAAATAAATACATAAATGAATAAATAAAAAAATGAATCAATGAATAAATAAATAAAAACAATGACTAAGATTTGATAAGATTTTTATGAAGAATTCATGGTATATATTCAGAAGATTTAACAAAATATAAAAATAATTTGTTCAATACGAAGAAGGCGCTTTAAAAATTGTACTAAATGAGTGTTATTCTAAAAATTAAAAGTACAACAGAACTTTTAAAGATACAACGACCTGTCACCAATTTCTTACATAATATGCTATGACAGACAGCACTTTTAACACAGAAAACGGGAAATCTGAAAAACAGAGGCATTATACTAAATCTTATTGAAAATACACGGATTATAATAAAGGAACCGGTGAAAGGATTACGGATGTTTCTGAACTGACATTTTCCATTAATATACTGCTGTTTGATTTAGCATGCCAGTTTTGAATGGTAAGTCACAAAAACGTTTGAAACATTACAATTAGTCCTACTCCCGGGTCATTTTCTCAATGTCCAGTTTCTTACATAACACCCGAACGCTGCAGGAAACAAGGAACCATTAAAGGGACCATTATTAACGATAATGTTTCTGAAAACAGTTGGGTCTGAGCATGCCCTAGAAAACAAAAGTGCTCAGAGAACTAGGGCATAGTTTTTCAAATTTTAAACAAGGCAGTGATTGACCGTAACTGACAAAGTGGACAATGGTCAAGTATTTTTATGTTCTGTGCTCTGGCCATTAAAATTTTGTTTGGCCAGTGGCATCGTCACGGCGAGTGTCGGGCAATTCATCGGTTTCATTCAGTCAAAGGCGTAGTAGTGGTATCTTAGCTTTTATCTCGAGAAAAATCTTATCAAGGATGAAGAATTTATTCAAGATGTAAGGGAAAACACTGATCAACAGGCCGATACAGTGGTCAAGATATACTGACCACATCACAAAATCCGGCCAAATGTAGTAAACATATATTTATATATTACTTCATCTTTAATTGGATTAAATTATATATCCGAGGCTGAACAGCATTAGATGTCTGAACGCAAGATTGTATTTGATAAGGCGTATAAGATTTATAGCTGTAAGGTATTGATCCGCACAAACATATTATACAACAGTCTACAATTTCTTTTTACTTCGCTCGAATCTCACAATTTTACGGTTTCTAGATTTCCGGTTCTTTCGTCTTGTTATCGTTAGTCCACTATTGTTCTTAATAACTTTGTTTTATAAATGTTATTATAAATTGAATAATGAAGATAAAAAATTATATTTTATTTTCATAAATTGTATATTGTTTTGGACCATATTACAACAATGATTATCCACTAGTTTCCCTCTTTTGCATAAAAAATATTTTTCTTATAATCTAACGCAACGCAATGCCGATAGAACGAAATAACGCATCTGCATGAGAGTTTAGAAAGTTAGATTATTGGGTTTGACTGATTATCAAAGTTGCCTTCTTCCGAACTTCCAACGACAATGCCTTTCGTGGTGTATTTGAGATAAAATATAAATGCTAAATTTTTTGATTTTTTGATTGGTTAGGAAAATTAGACTAAAAATGGAGTATCATGCATACATGTATGTGTTTACGACATGAATTACTAAAGAAGCAAAACTTGTTGACAAAAGTTGAAATTGTATGTGTCAGTCCGATATTTGATAAAAGTCATGAAACTCAAAATATAAAACCAATTGCAAGCGTCTCTAAATTGATGTTAAAATTTAATGAATTTTTCAATAAAGAACTACACGTTTTCATATGTAAAAAACGCAATTCGCCTCACCGTTTCTTATAAGGAAAATGTGTTTGACTGAAAGTGTTTCTTCAAATGAAACAAAATTTATAATTTCTTATTAATACAGGTTATCTTCTTAATACCAGGAACCATTGTAGTGACAAAAGTTGTTTTATTAGTTCTTCATATACTTTTTTCTCTTATGCGTGAGTACAATGACTTCTATTTTTATGTAGTACATATATTTTTGTTTCTTGAACACCTCTCAAAAGTTCATTGCATATATATGTTGGTAAAAGATTTCACTCTGCACTGTTGAAAATAACGTGCCTTTAAACAAAAAATAAATTGCAATTCAATAAGTTTACTGGTTGTCTTGTATATTGCTTAGAAACTATTAATATAACATTTTTTGTAGAAGAAATATTGTTCACACAGTAGACAATGTCAACAACCATGACAGTATACCAGTTTACGTAAGTTCACTGGTAAACTAAGGAAAAGCAGAAAACAAAAACAAAATGAAAAAAAGAAGAACATTTCTTACTGAACTTCTTGCAAAAAGCTAAAAAATGAAAAAAATATCCACAAAGAGTGATCGTTATACTGTTACAGATGTGTCACCCATTATGATATCAGTGCATTAATATGGCAGAGGGTTGTTTTCGTAGAACTTTAACATAAACATCAAAAACAATCACGGGACTTCCTTATGCGACAATATTAATTGAAACGTCGGCAGACTTGGATGCTAAAAGGAAAAAACATTTACTGGTTGACGTGACTTAAGATTAGTGTGTGACCAAGTTTGATACACACTGGCGCGATAACTTATTGGTTAGAACGCTCGTTTTGTGACGAATGGCGCGGACTCGATTCCCGGTCGCGTCACTGATGAGACGCTTGCATTAGGTAATATTCTCGCTATCTGCTAAGAGCTCAGCATTTCTTGGTAGAAGAAGGACTGGTTAACTAGATGTAAGTATTATGGGACCGAGTGAAGTAACATGTCAGTGTGTCTGCGGTTTGATACTTTAGTGAGACAGCACTATAAAGTTGTCATCAGTTCGCACTGTCAAAAGCATACACCGTCTCGGCGTGAAATATACATGAGGTGAAAGGGACGTTAAACCCGAGTAAAACAAGCAGGCAAACCTTGTTGGGTACACAGGCAAAGTAACTACGACTTGACTTTCCAGAGCAACAACACCATAAAACCATTACCATGTATGATTTCTAACTGTTGTACATGCAGACACGATATGCTAGACATGTGCTAAATAGAAACATTTTTTACCCCAAACAAACAGAGATATCATGTTCTCGACATTTCCCATTAATTTCAATGTGCAAGTGTGCGCGTCCGCGTTACGCAACATTCGTAACTTCACGAATCAACAGTATTCCACTAATTGCTGTTCCTACAATTAAATATACCTTACTAATTAGATTCAATTAACCACCCAATAATCATGTCAGGGGACAATTCAGCTTCCCGATAATTCATTAGTCTCACGCATCATCAGTCAGCATCGCTTCTGAAATATACAATACATTTTTACCTTTACATCTATATAGTTCGAATTCTCCAAAGTTAACATGATTAATTTCAGGAATTTATCATCAAAGGTGCCACCATATGGTTGCGTCGTAAATTCACGGCGATTGTTTCATATTCTGTTTAAAGTGACAGGCTACAACACCGAATGCGAAACGTCTACCGTTAGGACTCCATGGGTAAATGCACATCTCCATTAGGAAATGTATGATCGGTAGATCGTATCTAGGGATTTAGTTTATAATAGGTCCAATTTCTGCACTATTGACACTGTAATAATTGTCTTAGTGATGCAGCGAATTTTCGCTCATCCGTAATCAGACAGCGTAAAGGTGAAATGCACTTTTTTGTTTATCATAAACGTTGACTTATGCCCTATGCAGTTGTAACTGTATGTTGTGTTGCAACAGAAACTTTGTATGGGTTGGTTTTCTGCGATGGGATTCTTCAGTGGGTAATCCTCTCTTGTCACCGCGAGATGTCGCTGCAGTTTCCTTGACGTGATTCTTCAAAATAATCGGTAATAAATACAAGAGTCACACCAGGCCTTAACGTCAATCTGGTTGAAATAGGTCTTTTGAATACTTTTGACCCTAGGATCCTGCCTTCGACAAACTTGGTTATCCATGCCCTTAATATACTACATACCAAAGCATTAAGCACTAAACCTGCAAGTTTATAGGATTTTTGAAAAATTGTCGAATTTTCCAAATGTTGTCCCCCAAGTGGCGCCCCTGGGCACTAAGAACAATCATAAATCGGACCCCCCCCCCTTCCCAGGGGATGCTTACTACCATTGTAGGATGAAATTGGTCTAGTAGTTTTGGACAGGAAGTCAAAAAATGTGAAAAGTTAACATATTTGCTATATTGTTGAATATTGTATATTGTTGAACTTTGACCCCAGCACGCAATACCTATTTTTGACCCCAGGGTCATGCCTTGAATAAACTTGGTTCTCAATGCCCTAAAATTACTACATACCAAAGCATTAAGCTCCAGACCATCTTTAATTCATAAGAAGATTTTTAAAATATTGCCAAAGTTTCCCAATTAGGCCCCCAAAGGCACCCCCTGGAGGCCGAACCCTTTCATGTGAACAAATCTTAAATCCTTTCCCATAGGGATAGCCTTCTATCAAGTTTGAATGAAATTGGTCCAGTAGTTTTGGACAAGAAGTCAAAAATGTGAAAAATTGACATTTTTGCACTACTGGTGAACTTTGACCTCCAAAACGAGTAACCTATATTGACCCCAGGTCAAGCCTTTAACAAACTTGTTAATGCCCTAAAGTAACTACATATCAATGCATTTAGTTAAAAGCTTTCTAGTTTATTAGAAGATTTTTTTTTTAATTTGTTCAAACTTTCCCCTTTTGGGGACCGAGACCCTTTATTTGAACAAATCTGAATCCCCTTCCCACAGGATACTTCCTACAAAGTTTGGATGAAAATTTCCCAGTGGTTTTTGAAAAGTCGAAAATGTGAAACGTTAACGACGGACGGACGGGATTTGTATAAGAAAAGTCCACCTTGGACTAAAAAAGATTTGGTTTCCATTTTAAGGGAATTTACGGTCTGAAATATAAGACAAAACATGATAAATGACCCCCAAAACTTGATCCCTATGGAAAAGGCTTTAAGATGTGTTCACATATAAGACAGTCATGATATGTGTGAAATTAAAATTCAAGACAATCATAGTCTAGCGCCAATTCATCCGTCACCAACACATCGAAAACAACTGTTTATACATGACTAATTCACGTTGTTGAACCTCATACACTATCATATCTTCTGCTGTTTGTTTAAGTGCATGCATTAGCTCAACCAAATATTTGCTTATGAAGCCTAACAACTAACATGCGAATTGACTGATGCGTATAAAGTAATACAACACTACTTCCCTGGCGGTTAGGTGGGGGACTAATTTATCAAATGCAACACATCGGCAAATATCATTACTATTGACACTTGTTAATTAATGTTAATACCTAGGTGCAAAACTACAAAGAAATAATTTGTTATGACATGCAAAGCAAAATCGTATTCGCATAAAAACAAGATGCATGTTCCTGACATCATATTCTCAATTATGCAAATTAATAAACGTTTTGCATTTCGGTCGCAGGTCCTAGGTCAGCATATTTTTCACGGATAAATTAACAAAATTATGCAATAGCATTAACTCATTAAAAACTATCTAAAATGCTTTTAAGCTTCGCTTTGAACATCACATATAGTAATCATCATAAATAACGCTATTGCTCTTTGTAACATATATATTCCCTTGACGTCCTCTTTAACCGCCTATCCATTGCATATAGTATGTGGTTATTGCCAGAAAGGAAGATACGCGATCTTATTGTTTTAATTGTTGCGTTGTATGACAATGAGAATCCCATAATTATTAGCATACATACACGGTGTTATAACTATGACAATATAGATGTAATATACATTTTTGCAATTTCTTTTGCAAAGACATGTTTTTCGTCGGTATGAGACATCGCCCAATGATTCATTTTTTATATAAAGTAAAGACATCTAGTCATCCATCTGTTTATACCAATATTTCAAGGACGCAACACAATTGCTAGATACATACCCGAAGTCCCGAAATCTCAACCCATTACAAAGCACCCAATGTACGTTGCTATCCAGTGTTTATTTTCAGAGGGGTATGCTGTAGTACTGCTACATAAGACCAATGTGTCTTTGTTCGATCAACAATAATTTATGTTCATTTGTTCCACAGGAGATCTGTGAATCTTACTTTCCACTTTTCGCGATAAGGTATACAAGAGTTGCATGTATGTTCAACCAAATGTCGACTAACCAAACTGAGGAAAGGTTGGAGAAAAATGACGAATGACATTTAATTCAGAGGGTCTGATCACAAAGATTAATGACAAATATCAATTAGTATTCAGCGTAAGCTACCACTTTGGAACGTTATTGTTGGGGTGTAGGTTTTGTCAAGCATTACCATCGTGACTTTTACCTTTCCCTCCCCTTTGGCTGTGTAGCTTTGATTTACCAAGGTCTTGTCTATTCTAATTTCATTTGCTCTATAGCGTCCATTAATAAAGGCTGCCTCAAAGCCAAATCTGGAGTTTGGGACCGGGGTTTCTCACACAGAGTATTCGCTCTTTCTTCGTATGAATATTATATTTATTGGAGGCATGTTTCAGACTGCATTTTTGTATTCATTAAACATCTGTCCACATGGCCTGCAGAGAGGAGGGCCTCAATAATTTTCCAATATGGAATGCAGAGGAAAGGGCCTCAAAAATAATTCCTACATGGCCTGCATAGGAGAGGGACTCAATAAATTTTTCAAACATGGCCACCAGAAGGGGGGGACCTAAAATGTTTACTTTTTAAATTTGAAAATAAAGGAATTTTTCGTTAAATCATGAGCAATACAAGTGCGGTGGTAAAAACAATTAAGGTCCGTTGCATATTTGTTCTCAAAACCCAACACGTGACCAAGGTTGCCTTAAGTTTTCGCTAACCCTTTTCTATGGTATTTGATGCTGTCAAAAACATTAAGATTCATGTCACGATGGCCATGTAAACGCTTACTCAATCGCGAGCACCTGGGTGTCGCTTCTTGGTTTTTCTATTTACTATTCTAGTTTATTAATAGACGTTCGTGATATTTCCTTTTTTAGTTAGTAAATGTTTATTTGGTTTTTTTCTGTGTGCGTCCCACGTTTTCCTTGTTTGCCCATGTCCTTTGACTTACGGCCTTTAAATATCGCCTGTTTTTTCGTATTTACTTCTCTTTCCTGGTCCTTACCTGCCCTCTCTACCTTTCATGTGGTATGGTGCCAAGAAAACTGGATTTAAGCTTCTGAATCAAAATTTGAAAAAAAGCGAAGTGAACAGATACGGGTTTTGGTTTCATTTTTCATTTATTCGTTGTGTGGTATAACAACCATGCTG
The DNA here is from genome assembly GCA_032359645.1 of Pododesmus macrochisma. Classification (NCBI taxonomy): domain Eukaryota; kingdom Metazoa; phylum Mollusca; class Bivalvia; order Pectinida; family Anomiidae; genus Pododesmus; species Pododesmus macrochisma. The sequence continues at coordinate 4,281 of JAUMGZ010177596.1, read as the reverse complement.
TTATTGTCCTTTGTTTGTTTAATTAGGGCTAATCGTCACTTCCAGAATATTTCACCAAAATTGTGACAAAAGACAAAAACCAAAATATAGGAAAGGAAGAGAAGCGGAGACAGGAACGGGAACATAAAATAATAGAGATAGTTCAGAAAGAAGGTTGAGCCCATGCAATGGCGTTACCACCTACTCTCTTCTACATGAGGATCTTTATCGTGTCAGGGGTTAAAAATCCATTTGCACGGTACCGCCAGCTTAGCGCTAGTATATAATAAAGAATAGTATAATGTTCATTATCCAAATTGTGTTCTCTTAGACTGAGCTTTAGGATTGTTGTGACATCAGTTTAATTCTTTTTCATTTTGGTGCTGAATTGTTTGATGCGGCTTTTTTTTGGTTTCCAATGACTATTGTTCTGAAAATTCCACTTGTTTTTCCCCCATTACTATGCCATTTTTGAAGGGGAACTGTCCTTACTACTTTATTTTTTCTTTCCTATTTACCATTTCATTTCTGTCCCTATCACTAGGTTTTCTCCTTTGGTGTGTTGTCGCGATATAACCGAAATATTGGTAAAGCTACATAACAACCTTTTAAAAACAAACTCGCAGTACACATGTACCTGCTTCTTGTAATCAAATGTGTTATTAGATGCATTTTATTTCATTATTATGTATACCCTATCGGTAAGCAAAGAGGATTAGAAATTTTGAAATTAATCGCCTATGCCGAAACCTGCATGGGAAAATACGATCTGACGATATTTTATTGGAAAAATCACATTAATATTTGGAATATGCTTCTTATTCGATTTCCGGATTTTGCTTTATGTCATTTGTTTTTGTGTATGAATATTCAGTAGAACAATAAGTGTATTTAAATGTGTAAAATATTTCGGTGCATCGTTCTTATCCATACTTACAAATCAGGTAATGACCCGTAATGTGTCTGTGAAGTAACATCACTACACGTACGAGATACATACGGTTTTGTGCTCTGAATTTCTCTTGTTGATTTTAATACTAAACGTATATGTATGGTGGCTGATTCATGCCCTCTCGCGTTGTCGCTGAGTCGGAGATGTCAATGCGACGGAACGACAACACGATATTATGACAAAACTAATTTCTGGACTTATTGCTTTGTCGTTCTATTGTGTGTGTCACACCCGGCAGTACGACATACGTTGTTCTCTCGTCTTTTCGTGTTGTCATACCGTCTTATCATCAGGGTGACTACATGGCAACACCGAATGGCACAAAGCAGCCACCATATATATGCAGGTCATGTTCACAGTCTGAGTTAACTTCATTTGTAGCTGATCTACGTTGAAATACTGTATAAGATTACAGTTAATATGCAAGAAAGACGGTTGCTACTTTATCAAATGATTTGATGCTAAAGAATCGTCTATTCAAACTAGTTTTGAAAGTCTTGTCAAAGTTGTTTAGTTGTTTTCTTTCATTTTTCAGAATTGTCGAGGAAAAACATTTACGGAGATAAAACGTAGTCTTTTGACATGGACACAAACGGGAAGAGAAACGAAAAATGAATTACACATGTTAATAACGATCACTACGGTGTTTCCGTCCACTCGAACTTTGCATTTTGTATTCTTTGCATTTCGATCTGTATCATGCACGGGTTTTTAAATTCCTATATGATCGTCATCTTACCATAGTAGGGGAGTGACTTTGTGATCCTGAAAACAATGATGGCTTAAGCCATTATTCCTAGAATGGTCAGACAAGACAGAATAAATGTTGAACGGTAGAGGCCATACACAGACAATAACTTCCTAAGGAAGAGACGCTCATCTGGAGGTCTGTGTGCTGGGATTTTAACGGGGATGAACAGATCGATAACACTTGGTGGTAATTTCGTTATATGGGTTCCTTCTCCTTTCTGTACTTTCAACTTCTATTGACTTCGTTCTTGTTTTTCCTACTTCCCTTTTCACCCTAAAGTTATGGCTTTTCTATTAGTCCTCTTTTCCTGTTTGACATAGAAGAGGACTTTTAAGCTCCTATAGCACGATACGGACCACGATGCACAGTTCGATCAGGCTTGGTGGTAAATATCGATGCACGAGATTATCCTTCTTTCTGTGGTATTCCTGTTACTTTCGATCTTGTTCTTATTGTCACTTCAATTTTGAAATCACGAAGTTAAGGATATATTAACAAATAAATCGATTATCGGTAACTGTTTGTTTTCATGTCTTGTCTTTCCATGTTTTTCTTGTTTTCAGTTTGCTCCACATTTTATTCTCCATTCATGCCAATTGTTCCTGATTTTCTGGTATTACTTCATCTCTGCTGACGAGGACTGAAATGTGCGATGCACAGATCCAGAGGAAAATATTATTATTATTATTATTATATTAGGGTTTAACGTCACGTCCAGAATATTTCACCGATATAGCACAAGACCAAAGGAGAAAAACCAAAAGATAGGACAGGAAGAGAAGCGGCGACAGGAATGGGAAATGAAAGTAAAAGAGATAGTTCAGAAAGAAGGATGAGCCCATGCTACGGCGTTTCCGCCTACTCTTATCGGAAAAAGTTCCTAGTTTGGCTGCGCGCACACCCTAATTATTTTATTCTTTGTTTAGATCGGGATGTTACTCGTCCCCTGTTTGTTGCTTCGTAGCTTTAATTTATAACTTTCCCATACGAGTCCTTTGATGAAGGTTGTCTCGTAACTTAGCTTTGGGACATAGCGATGTCCTCTCACATATGTGGTCGATTTAACGTCATCAGTCGATTCTGTTCGTGACACTTTGATTATGCGTTTTGGTTGTCTGTCAATAACTTTTGTGCTGTTAATTCTAGTTCTTGTCTTATACATACAAAACGACTTGGATACATTACGGATCATTACCATTTCATTGAAGTGGATTAATCTATTCTAATGATTATTAATGATCCCACTGAGTACTGTATTGTGCAATAGTATCTAAATATTTGATGTTTGTTTTGTTTTCAATTTCATTTTCTTAAGATCCTCTTAAATCTTTTGAAAAATGTACTCTTAACAACCTCATCTTTCAAATGCCTTAACTTTCTTCAATCATCTTATAATAACACAACAATGTGTGCATTAATACCACTAGGAGTATTAACATAGATTAAACGCAACATATCAACAGAAGTGTTAAGTTCATTTAAGTCGACACAATTTCATATTCTGCAATTTTTTGCAAGCGTGCATATTTAATACCGTTACAGATCATAAACTGCGTGGACGGAATACGTAATCAAAGGATACCAGTCTCTCTATACAGTAAAGTTTGTTTTAAGGTTTGCGTGTATCGCCATTGTGCAATCAAATTTTATATTGATTAAATAAAAAGATATGGAAAGGCTATTTCTCTATCAGGAAACATCTGCCGCTGCGGTCGTAAAATGTTTTCCACATTCATCCAAGCGAAATTTGCAATTATTTAAAAATCAGTCGTATACACACCTGATGTCGTATATACGGAGCCAAAAGTTGGGTAACATAATAATTACATCCTGATTCACAAATACAGAGCTGTTAAATTCATTTTAATGTATCTGTTATGTTTGATGAGGTGTTTTTGTGGTCATATTTGTCTTTTAATTTTTAGTTCTTGCGCACACACCTACATTCTTGGTATTACTTTTTTTATAGTATGGTTAGAGCTTGGTTTGTATCCTTCATTAACAACGAGACTTTTACAATACCTTTCGTTAGCTTCAAAGCTATGCTTTATCAAGTTTTTGTCTATTCTAAAATCATATTTTCTTTAGCATCCATTGACGACGGTTGATTCAAAACCTAGGCCTGGAATTCGAAATGAGGGTCTCTTACACAGTGTATTGGTTATTTTCTCTTATAGATATTGTATTTATTGGTGTCATGTTCAGTTTGTAATGTTGTTTGATTAATACCTTCATCTGCAGTTGTCCAAATGTCTTTGGCACCTGTGTTGTTTGGCGATTTATATCATTCAATGGCAAATGGAAGACCAATATTTAGTTTGTTTGTTTATATTAAGGGCTTATTGTCCGATCAACAGCCAAGGTCATTTACGGACGTGCCAGTTTTACTGGTGGAGGAAACCGAAGAACCCGGAGTAAACCACCGACCTACGGCAAGTTACTGACAACTTGTTACCATACACCGTAATGACACGGAGGCATCGCGGCGGGTGGCACATGTGTAGCAGGAAACGCTTACCATGTCGCGAGCAACTGGTTTCGCTTCTAGTTTTTTAATAGAAGTTCGTGATGTTTCCATTTTTAGTTAATAAATGTATAT
>JAUMGZ010177585.1:0-14318 GCA_032359645.1 Pododesmus macrochisma | reverse complement strand
TTTTTTCCCACCGAAAATCCATAGAACTAAAAATTGGTTTGGTATGGCCTTAGTTTAATTTGCGGAATAGACTTGAAAATTATTTTTAAACTTGGCATTTTTTAGTACTCTGTCCTGTACATCTTCTCCCGTGCTTATGTTACTTTCATTTAACCTAGTGTGCATTCGAAAAATATCAGTGATTCACTGCTCTTTTTCTGTTTTTTTCTTTTTTGGGGGGTTTAACGTCCATTTGAATTGTGTATAGATCATACCGAGACAGTGTCTGCTTGTGACAGTGAGTATGTATGGCGACTTTATAATGCTGTCAGACTGAAATATTACACCGCAGACACATTGACATGATACTTCACTGGGTCACATTATCCTGACACCAAGCCAACCACTCCTCCTACCCATAATGCTGGGCACTTAGCACAGAGTGAGAAGATTGCCTTATTTCAACGTCTTTGGTTTTGCCGCAACAAGTATTCGGTCGCACGACCTTCGATTCTAGTACCAGTCTACCAGCTAGAAACCCTACGGCTTGGCACAGGAATGTGCGACGGGTTACGATTAACAATGTAGTTCTAGTGTTTTAATTCATGGTTTCAATATATATACAATTATATATATAATAGTAAATCGAAAAACCAAGACGATATTCTAGGTCGTAAGTCCATAAACATTGGAAAACTATTAGAAAACGTTGGACGCACGCAGAAAAATGAACCAAATATACATTTATTAATTAAAATTGGAAACATCACGAACTTCTATTTAAAAACTAGAAGCGAAACCAGGTGCTCGCGATATGGTAAGCTTTCCTGCTACACATGTGCCACCCGCCGCGATGCCCCCGTGTCAATCCGGTGTATGGTAGGTAATCTTATCCACCAATTAAAAAGGAGCAATAGTCACCATAAGAAAAATTCACAAGTTATGGTGACAAAAGAGCTAAGTAGAAATACCAATAACAGGAGAGGAATAGAAGTAGCAAAATTAAAATTAAATCAGAGCGGTATATGTAAATTTCTTATTACTTGTTTGATCTGCCTTTTTTCACATATTTTGATAACTCTTTATCGTAGGCACAACTTTATCATACTCTGAGCTTGATAATGAAATACTGGCGCAGATGTTATCTTACTCCAAAAAAAGGATTGCAGCTAAATCAGACAGACTGATAGAAAATACAACAACCAATGCAGCAGAAGCTTGGATGCATATTCGTAGCAAATTTGATGGGGTAAAGTTATAAACCGTTGTAATCGTGGTTCTTGGCATGCTCACTGTTACGGTGCAGCTGTAAGACAGATTGTCGGTCCTCAGTGGGCACCTAAAGTATAACGTGACAGCACAGGAACACCAGCAGATTGCCATTTTACAAAATTATATAGCAGAAGAGTAAGAGAACATGAAGCTACTCGAAAATGTAATGATAAACCCGAGCACAAAAGTAGACACTGGAAAAGAAAAATGTCCACAACATCAGATAGTAGAGCCAAGAAAGGTAGGTTAGAGTATGGCCCAGAGGCATTAGATGTCACAGAAGATCTAGACAAAGGCGCGTTGGCGACAGCAAAGCAAGATTTTTTGCAACATCATATTTATTTGACAAATGATACAATTTCCGTAATTGAACATCAAACAATAGACTAGAGAACTTCACAAGTTTGGAAAACGAAAAGAAAAAGATATTAACAGCATCTTACTTTGGTAAAATTGTGAAACGCAACACAAAGCTACTAGTGAAGCCGTTAGTGAAAGATCTTATTTATTCTAAATTCACTGGGAATATCCACAATATCAAGGGATTGCATGAGGAAAGAGTCACCATTCAGGAATATATTCTAAAAAAGGGAAAGGAAGGAATACAACAAAATCATGTTACTGTTCAGAAATGAGGATTTATTATTGATCCTGTCAACAAATACCTGAGAGCATCACCAAATTGAATTGTAAAAGTCAACAATGGAGACACAGGTCTTTTAGGAATAAAGGATATATTACATAATAAGTAACTTAACACAGGCTACTCAACAAGTAACAAAACTTTTGTTTAGAATATAAAGACATTATCTTAAAGTTGAAAACCAACCACATCTTTTTTTATCAGTGTCAGGGACAGATGAACATTGCTGACATTCCATGGCTTGATTTTGTAATACGCACAACAAACCCATACCAGATAGACATTGAAAGAATTTATCGTGACAAAACGTTTTAGATTGAAAGTATGCTACCCAAATTAAAAGCATTTTATTTCAATGCTCTTCTACCAGAAATAGACATAAAAAAAGTTCCTGGTATTAGAGAATCTGGTATTTGGGTAGGTGCATTTTGTGTTCACACACACACACTAGTTTAGCATGTTGCATAACTAGTGTCATTCAGAATTTAATGCGACATTTACATTTATTTTCAGGTTGCTTCTGTAAGCTAGGTCATTTATTACAAAGTATTATGTAATAAGATTTGCATGTACAATATACGATAAAGAGATCAAGAATTTAATGTTTAACATACACTGCCTGCAGCAACATTGCTTCATTGTTATTTAAATGTTAATATTCATTTTTTAGGGGAATAACACATTAAGCCCTTTATCTTTATTTCAACCACGTCCAAAAAGTTATCAACCAAGTCTTCAAAGTTAATGTGAATGTCTATGAGTTTCGAAGATATTCCAGTTCACAATTAATCAGGTAAGTTGGTTTGAAATCTTACTGAGATATCATATTACAATATTTTCAAGTTTATTATTTAATTAATTATTGGATGTAGACATTTGATTCCTGAAAAATGTTACTTGATTAAGCAATACTTATCTCTAGTGAGTCTCGCACCATTAGAGGTGTGGGTTAGAATCCAACATTTAGATAAGAATATTGAATTAAATAACTCTGAGAGTGACCAATACTCTGCTGGTACTTCAGTTTCCTCTGTCTATATAGCCTGTAGTATCAAAATGATCTTAGGTGTTGGGAAGACTCTAACACCTTATTCATAACCAATATAATATGTATGTTGTTAATTTCAGGTACAGCTGACAGTGGCACATGAATGATATGATACCAGATTACCCTTAGCATCATCAGTAATACCAACAATGCCAAATCAGTTAAATGTCAACATGAAAATATGCTTATCAAGGTTAAAGTCGACATCGACATCCTTCAAGACAATCTATACTCCTTTACGCAGGTAATTTGTTGAAAAGTTGTTGTCACTGTGATAGTTTGTTAATTAATTAGACAGTAACAAATGAAACTACATGTATATAATTATATACTGATAAACAGTATTGACAATTTGACATTTCACTATTGTTTAATGAATGTTTTTAATATTGTACATGTTTGTGTCACCCAAGTCAGACAGATGACAAAAGATCTGCACGTCCTTCGGAGGGGACGCTAAGCTGGCGGGCCCGTGTACAAGGATTTTAACCCGTTTAAAGGCAAACTGCCAAATTAACCACTTTTGGCCCCGCCCATCTGTCCCCAGGGGGGGGGGGGCAGGGACTTAATTTGTACAATCTTGAATCCCCTTCCCTTAAGGATGTTTCCTGCCAAATTTGGTTAAAATCAGCTCAGCCCAATAGTCTTAGAAGAGATGGGGCGTTTAAAGGAAAACTGTCAAATTGACCCCTTTAGGCCCCGCCTACCTGTCCCCTGGGGGTCAGGTCCTTCATTTGTACAATCTTGAATCCCCTACCCCTAAGGATGCTTCCTGTCACATTGGGTTAAAACTGCTCAGTAGTTTCAGAGGTGATGTCGTTTGAAGCCAAAGTTAACGACGGACGGACGGGATTTGTTTGAAAAAAGTCCACCTTGGACCTTCGGTCCAGATGGACTAAAATGATACTACATTATCCGATAATAATGAAGCTGGCTTTCGAACAAAACAACATATATTTTTCATCTTCTTTCATCCGTTTTTTATTCCACACTTGTATTTATTTTGATAATTACTATAATTTCCCTTTCTGTCTGCTCTTTTCTTATCCTGTTCTTTCATTTTTCCTTGAAAAACATAAAAATAATTCCCAAAAGCATCACAAACAAGATTTTCTTTTGCAGATTTTGTATATTTATAGCTACATGTACAGTGTTTAAAGTACTGTTGAAAGCATCTAATACCGTCTAGTGTTTTTATTATAATATACATGTACATGTAAAGCAAACACAAATAGGTAAAAGCATAACAATATTGGATACTAGAAAGAAAACCCCCGACAGGTCAGTGTATAGTATTTTTACTTAATACAGCAAATGTTATACTACTAAATGAAATATTCTAAACGCAAATTATAAAATAATAAAATACATTCAAGTTGATTAATTTTTGCTTTATTATAATTAAATAAATGTTGTGGCCAGTAATAACTTGAGTTACCCCCCCCCCCCTTATCTAAAATGGGAAGAATATTGACTAGATTTAGGAAGAAATTTTAAAAGTACTTAAAACTATGAAAAATGAAAAATCTCCTGGGTTGGATGGATTTACAGTAGAGTTCTTTAAATTTTTCTGGAAGGATTTGAATTATTTTTTAACAAAGTCTATACAATATGGTTACACAAATGATAAATTATCAACAACACAAAGACAAGGTATAATACAATGTCTACAGAAGGGAGACAAACCCAGAGAATTAAAAAAAAAAAAAAAAAAAAATGGCGACCCATTACTCTACTAAATGTTACATATTAGATAGCATCAGGGTGTGTTGCAGCTCGAATTAATTCGGTGTTACCAAAAATTATTTCTGAAGAACAGACAGGCTTTATGAAAGGAAGATATATTGAAGAAAATACCAGACTCATCTATGACCTAATGCATTATACAGGAAAAAAGACGACGAAAAGACATACCAGGCTCACTTATACTAGTAGATTTCGAAAAAGCATTTGACTCCCTTTAATGGAATTTTTTATTACAAGTTTTAACCTTTTGCCAATCTATTATAAAATGGATAAATCTTTTTACAAATGACATTTCTTCCGCAGTAACAAATAGTGGGTTTTTTTAATCAGAATTCGTCAAATTTGGGCGTGGTTGTCGTCAAGGGGACCCTGTCTCTTCTTACTGCTTCCTCCATAGTGTTGAGGTACTTTCTTTACCAATAAGACATTATAAGGACATAAAAGGCATAATAGTAAATGAAAAAGAACACAAGCTTTCACAGTTTGCGAATGACACTGCCCTCACTATGGATGGATCTAAAAATCTTTTATTACGGCTATGAAAGTTTGATAATACTTTGGTCAGATTGCTGGTTTAAAATTAAACTCTGCGAAAACTCACACTGTTTTGATAGGCAGCAAGAAGTAAAGTATTGAAGTCTATCACCATAGACTAAAATTATTATTGGGGAAAACACAGTTTAATTTACTAGGCATTGACTTTTCAGTAGATCTTGATAAATGACAGAGATAAACTACAGTAAGAAGATTCCAGAAATCTTTAAACTACTAAATATCTGGTCAAAAAGATATCTAACACCACTAGGACGTATAACTGTTTTAAAGACATTAGTAATTCCAAAAATAAATCATTTAATCATCTCACTGCCAAATTCACAGGTTAATCTTATAAATCACCTATCCTCTTCATTCTTTAGATTTATCTAGCAACCCCCCACAGATAGGATTAAAAGATAGGTTATTATTAAAGACTATATGAATGGAGGAATAAAAATAAACATTGAAAATTTTATGCTTGCACTAAAAAGTACATGGATACGAAGAGTGATCAAATTAGAAAAATAATGGATTGATATTTTTGAAGTAAGTAAATCGAAAAACCAAGACAATATTCTAGGCCGTAAGTCCATGGACATTGGCAAACAATAATTATTATTATTATATTAGGGTTTAACGCCACGTCCAGAATATTTCACCGATATAGCGACAAAAGACCAAAGGAGAAACCCAAAAGATAGGAAAGGAAGAGAAGCAGCGACAGGAACGGGAAACGAAAGGAATAGAGACAGTTCAGAACGAAGGATGAGCCCATGCAACAGCGTTTCCGTCTACTCTTATATCGAACTTTACAACAGTATGACAATGCAACAGTATGATAACACGACAGTACTACAATACAACAGTATGACAATACAACAGTCCAGCAATACAACAGTAAGACAATACAACAGTACAACAATACAACAGTATGAAAATACGGCAGTACAACAATACAACAGTCCGACAATACGACAGCTAGGACGACAACCTTACAACAGTATGACAATACGACAGTACATTAATACAACAGTATGACAATACGACAGTACTACAATACAGCAGTACGACAATACAACAGTACACTATTACAACAGTACAACAATACAACAGTATTACAATACGACAGTACAACAATACAACAATCCAACAATACAACAGTACAAAAATACAACAGTATGACAATACAGCAGTAAAACAATACAACAGTATGACAATACGACAGTATGGCAATACAACAGTACAACAATACAACAGTCCGACAATACAACAGTACAACAATACAATAGTAAGAAAATACGACAGTACAACAATACAACAGTATGACAATACGAAAGCACAACAATAAAACAGTCCGACACTACGACACAACAACAGTCCGACAATACCATAGAACGGCAGTACGTTAATATGACTGAAGAACAACACACCAAAGGACACTCGTCGCAACTCCGGCCGTTTCCGTGTACTTAGTGTACTTCATTTAACCTCGTCCGTATAACAGAAACGGCCATTGGAACTTCTTTCGGAAATTTCAAATGCAACAGTAAAAATTCTTCTTAAAGACGAGCCGTACATCAATGTTCATACAAGTTTTAAAAAATGTTACGTCGCATTCTTGGAAGGTCGCACTTTTCATAAATAGGGCTATTTCTGTATCCAAGGTACACTACACTGAGTGAAATGTCTGCTTCCGGCAAAGAAATGTGCGGTGTAAACACATCACCGACCCTAGTACAGCCGAGGTTTAGATGAGAGTAACGAATTTACCCGAGGTTTGCCGATTGGACAATTGGCCAAAGGCCAATCCCAAACAGAGGTTCCCTTCCGGTAGAGAAACGAAAGTAGAGCCTCTGTTTAGAGATTACCCAAAGGATGGGGAGATATTACGACGACACTGCAGTACGACAACACGACAAACTCTTAGGGTGTGATGTTACGACAATACGATAACATATGGAGAAGTCCCGATAAAACTTAAGCTAAGTTACGACAGCTTTCAAACAGGTTGAGTACTTGATCACATATCTACATTACATTGTATATATAGATATGTGACTTAATTTAGGACTTTATCGGAGTTGTAGTCCGAGACGCACGTGCAGGTGTTCATGTACAGGTGTTCAAGTACATGAACACCTACTCTATTGTATTTTCGGGTGTTCAAGTTGGTTACCTACCTACACCGGACAAAGGGATGTAAAACGAGTTGTAAATGTAACAAGTACTCACCCTCCCGTTAACGTATATTCTATAATGTGTGATGATTAATGGGACTTTCTTGCATCCCGTGTTGCTCATACAATATATATTTTATTTCATATATGTATTTATTGTTTAATGTTGATACAACAGTCGGCTACCTGGTGTGGGGTCATGACTTTTTTTTACTAAAAATAGAGGGCGCTGACCATTAAAATTGAAAGAAAATGTATATTTTCACTGGGAACTATGTATGTATGAAATCGTCTCCAGCTATATTCGAGATATTTTGGGAGAATGTTACGCACAAAACAGGATGACATAAGAGGATGACAGGCGATAAATATTGAATACATGACCTGTGTTTACCACCAATCGGTCGGAGGTCAGTTTCGTCTGTTTTTATATAGCATGGCATCATTACTCTGTATAGACGCATACGTTTCAGGACTAGGGGCCGTGGGGCGCTAAAGAGCCTAACTGACTGTATACAAATACAATCACGTAAAAATACGTTACCCAGAATGTTCAATCTATATTCTATATGTAAAAATAAAATCATTCCCTAACAATATATAAATTAAACACAATTTTGCATCGGTTCAGGGGCGACATGCAGAAGACATTTGAGGACATTTATAATAAATAAAAGTACATTTTTATCTCCTTTAACTGAAGAGTGGAGATTTCTTTGTTCGATCGACACGAGTTAACCGACTGCAAGTAAAACTTATAGAATATAATTATGTATGATTCATAATTATAATGTTTTCAGGTTTTATATTTTTAATCCATATGTGTTAAATCAGAGAATTAAACAGCTATTTGAAAGTTCTCTTGAACCTGGAAATGGCCTATTGTTACGCAACGCATTTATTGCATTGCAAATATCATCTGCTGTTTGAGAATCAGGCATGCATTCTCCACATGCTTTGGTTTTTTCGGACACGGGGTCATTTGAGCTTCTTGCTGTTTGTTTGTCCGTATCCTGTTTATCCGTGTCTGTAACGATATGCACGTCATTGTCTGACAAACAATTCGTGGTGGCATCGTTCGCAGTTTCCTTGTTTTTATCACAGTCAAATAAAGTGACGCTACATTTTTTCAAACCATGGCCGTTGTCTGGGTAACACGAAGTTACGTGACTAGGCGTGACTTTCACGTTGACAATTTTCTTTTTTGATGGAGATTTTTGTATTCTAATGGAGATAGGAACGTACATTTTCTGACAAATAATCCCTGCATCACTGTCAGTTTTGAAGGAAGATTCAGAATCAGAATGAGTTGAATTTACTGAAATATTGTCGTAATTTTGTTCGTCTCCCGACTTTTCTGTCGACTTTTCTGGTTTGTTATTCTTTGGTGAATGGTTTAATAGACGATCTAAGCGTTTTTGTTTTGATCGTGCGAGGTTTTGTTTTGTGGTAGACGGAAGAGAAATGTCAGATTCTGGTGTAGAACAGTTTTCATAGTTACCTCCAACAAAGTAATGCTTCTGTTTCTTTGGCGTAAAAGGTGACTCTGTAACATTCAAACTCTTTTTCAGGTGATGAAACACAGATCTTCGCATCCCCGGTATCTCCATAAGTTCTTCAATATCTTCAAAGGGACCATTTTCTCTTTTATAGGTAATGATATTCTTTGCGATTTCAGAGGATAATCCTAGCTTTAGACGTAATGTCCTTCCTGTACAAGAGTTTAAATCCTCCTTCGTTCCGTCAAAGTTGTCTACCATTTCTTTGATTATTTTTAAACACAGAATTTACATAACCGTGTGACGTCATGGAATATTACGTCACGATCATTATCAACCATTATAGTTGAGTACACGAAGTACACGGAAACGGCCGAAGTTGCGACGAGTGCCATTATAGTTGGAGAGTTCGTATAAAATGTACAATCGGCAAACCTCGGGTGAATCCGTTACTCTCATTCAATGAGTACACGAAGTACACAGAAACGGCCGAAGTTGCGACGAGTGATACAGTGTATTCAGTTAGGACGAAAATTCCACGAGGTCGTAAAACCTCCGATGTACGGTCGCAAATCTTAAAAATAAGTAGGGTTTGACCTCTTTATAAAGAGACAAACTTTTATTGAATCATTTTAGCGATGGGTCTTTTTCGAATCGAAATTTATTCCTCTAAAATGTCGTTCTCGATAGCAATGCTAAAGATGTACAGCAACAATGGGAGTTTTGGTCAAACGTTTTTGAACAAGACTAGCGTCAAGTGTAGCGGCCATTTGAATATGTGAGTTGTAAAAGGTTAAATAAAACATTAATATGTGTTGTTGTTAAGACAGACAAGAAACAAAACGTATTAACCAAATATTTTTTCAGAAGATTTATCTTTGCATCTAAATACAACTAAACAATCTTTTAACCAAGCTTTCATAGTCTGAACGAATAAGTAACACAATCTACGGTGTATTTGTTTCTCCGTTCGTCCACTTTGTTCATTCTTTCATTCATCTATGCACTCATTGCTTCTGTATATCACTCAAGGTAATTATTGAAAAACAACACTGCCACTATATAAGTACTTTGATAAGATGCATATGTCAGCATCCCAATATAACTCGAAGATGGTGGCAAATTGCACTAACTGTGTAATTTTGTTCCTCTAATTGTAAAAGATTTCGCAACAAAACACACTTCACTGATTAAAAAGGAGATGAGATTTACAACATTAATTCACTGATGGTGAATACACTCGAGGAAATAACAATTTAATTGGTGTTTTTGTTCAACTGAAAAGTGATTCATATTATTCAATACACATGGGTCCACCCTTTTTTCTAATATTATTTCCGATTATGTCTACGTTTATATTTTGTTATTAATTGCACGATTTCAATAACCGGAAATAGCCTCGAACATGTAAACGCCAGCTTGATACGGTGTTCGTCTACGTAATTATCTTCATGTTTTAATTGCGCGATGCGTCATAGTTACGAATCTCAAAATCTTTATTTTCAGTTTTCAAATAATTAATTATAATTTTCAACACAAGGGTAGTTATATATACTTAATTCATTTATTTGTGTGTTGAATTAATGTATCTGCACTTTACTGCAATCTATATGCATGTCTACTTATTCAAGTCATAGCTTACATTTTTTATTTCTTCTAGAAACATGTTCGGTTAATTTAAACTTTTTGATATGAACCTCATCTTGACGTTTTTCTAATTACAAAATCGGGACCAAATAATCATGGCCAATCATAGTCAATGGTCACAAAGGATGCTTCTATCGTTAATTGTATTCACCCATACACGTTATAGCATTAATTTAAAACACTTATTGTAACATCATACTTAACAACGCTTTTACATTTATAAACATTGGCGTAGTCAAAGATAAAATACTAATAGTATTCTTTTTAATCATTCTTCCTCTTAAGAATTGTGTCAAAGTTTAAGGAAACTACTTTTACATTACACTTATATGACCTCCGTTTGACCTGAAATTAAGAACCTCTTTTAACCTGTCAATTTAATGTTGATTGTATTTGTATAAAAAACTATATTTTGTTGAGATTGTGTTATTGACTATTGTATAGATCTGCCTATTTCATATAAAACATGATGTTTTAAGATAGGATATAAGCACATTTTACAACACAAAAAATTTCCCAAAAAATCAAAGAGTGTTTAATTTAAATTAGATAAAAAGCAAGAAAAAAGTGTTTTAAAATACACACCACACTACTACATTAATATGCATTATGTCAAGACAATACTGTCTTATATGATACAAAAGCGTATTATGAATTGATTTTTTCGTTATATGCTTTGGCTTAATCATTATACGATTTGGTTTTATCATTATACGATTTGGTTTCACCATTATTTAATTTGTTTTCGTCGTTATATGATTGGGTTTAATCACTATATGATGATTTCGTCATTATATTGATGTACAAACATCATAATCTGATTTTGAAAATTTATATATATGAAGTACACACATCATAATATTGATTTACACATATTATTATATGATATAGATAGATTCTTACTCATCCCGTCTTTCACTAGCAGAGAGTGGTAGATAGATTCATACTCATCCTGTCTTTCATTAGCGGAGAGTGGTAGATAGATTTATACTCATCCTGTCTATCACTAGCGGAGAGTGGTAGATAGATTCATACTCATTCTGTCTATCACTAGCGGAGAGTGGTAGATAGATTCATACTCATCCTGTCTATCACTAGCGGAGAGTGGTAGATAGATTCATACTCATCCTGTCTATAACTAGCGGAGAGTGGTAGATAGATTCATACTCATCACGTCTATCACTAGCGGAGAGTGGTAGATAGATTCATACTCATTCTGTCTATCACTAGCGAGCGAAGAGTGGTAGATAGATTCATATTCATCCTGTCTTTCACTAGCGGAGAGTGGTAGATAGATTCATACTCATCCTGTCTATCACTAGCGAGCGAAGAGTGGTAGATAGATTCATACTCATCCTGTCTATCACTAGCGGAGAGTGGTAGATAGATTCATACTCATCTTTTTCTATCATTAGCGGGGTTGGTGGATACATTCATAATGGCCGTATCTATTTCAAAACGGGGGTGTTAGATTTATGGATAGTCCTCTTGCAGTTATATATTACCACCAGGAAACAGGAATCATAAATTTTGATATCTATTTAATTTATAAATTAAAAAACAGAAAGTAACGAAGACTACATTTCCATACAACTACTTATTCCAACGCTGCTGTCACACGGAGGCGATGAGGGTGACTATATAAAAAGGAACGCAATGGACGTTTTATCAATAGAAATAAATTAAAACGGGTCGTAAATAGTACACTTTGGTTTAATTCGTTGGCTATTTGTCTGTAGATTCACACGACTTGACGGTAAAGTTTATGTCTCCCGCACTGGGAGAAAGTCAAATAATGAGAAGTTTTTTGCAAGGCCAAATGCGAAGTGTATTGTCAAGATGACACGATGTTCGTGAGAAGCCGAGGCTATTTTCGAACGCATTTTGCTTCCCTCGTTCCGGTGATGCTAACAAGGAAGCACTAAGGACCGTCGCTCTGCGCAAGTTAATGCAATTTAATGTGCTATTTATACGTATAGACTCATGTAAATTATATTACACTAATAAAATCTTATGAGTGGGTTTTGTACGAACTGATTTGAAGAAAAAAATCCTGCGAAATTAGTTGTGGCATGTGTAAAATTGGTTAGTTGAATGTTGTAAGACAGCTGTAAAAATTGTATTAGCGTTAAAAGGGAAAAATCAAAAAATCGAAGCATAGCAAACATATAATTATTCGCCTATATAATAATATCTTACTTTGAATATTCAATATTAATTCTCCAAAGACGGAATGCGGTATTCCTTTTGGGCAATTCTAACAAGCTTTATCTAATATTATTATAAAAATACACATTGTGTAACTGTATTACATGTAAATGGATTTATTGAGAACACATATGCTTCGCTACAAACCCACTATTCTATTCTTAAAAAATACTATGGGTAATGGCTCCTTTTTACCAGAAGGGAAAACTTGCAATTTAATTTTCAAAAGAACATATCAAAAAGTTATACTTGCATGGTTTTCGTCATAATTTTTAAAGTACATTTATCATGAAGTCCAAGCTAATATCACTCTATTTAAGATTAGAATTATGAACTAGGGAATATAGTGGTAACCTTTCTAATAAGTTTCATTCATTGTTTAAACTTTTTTGCACTGAACACGTGAAAGCATTTTCTTAATGTTCAGATTTAATGGTATAGAGAAACTTTCAAAAATGCTGTAAATATCAAAAGGAATGCACAAATGTGTTTCTTTAATTTTACAAATACGGTAGGCGGGAATTTCCACACCATGATTTGGAACATGAATCGAGCGTCAGTAAAATAACCATATTTCCAAGACTGATTAGCGCTTTTACTGAATAGAATAACAACATTTTCTAAATTGTCTAATTACGCCGTTGATTTTTATTATACCACCTTCGAATGTAATAAGCGAATTGGAAACGAACGCATTGCAATTGCACAAGGATCCTAAAATAACACTCATGATTTTATTATTTTTGTTAAAGATCTCTTTCGGCGCTAACTGACGGGATGATTTTGATCAGAAACACTTGTCGGTATTTAGCAATGGCATTTCTATTAAACAACAAACGCACGAGCGTAAATCTGCGTAAACCTTTCATAATTTATGCAATAAATATCATAGAAAGAACCACTATCGATGGTAATAAGTATGAAGTATAAATAAATCGAAAAGTAAACGAGGGCTTGAAACAGGATCAAATAAAAGCATACTTCCGGTTTAAATGAAAGGCATGTACAGAAAAAGGTCTAAACGTTCATCCGTTTCCTTCGCCAGCAAATTTCTGACAGAAGATTTCAGTGGCAAAATTGCTGTAATTTAGACAAGCTATGTATATGTGGGCATACTGTAAACATCTAAAAGCATAGAATCCTTGACAATTTTCTACATTATTTTATGTATTTACCTGTTTCTTAGACGTTACACTTTGTTAAACTCTCGTGTGCAACCTTCTCTGTGATTCAGTTATGTATAACATTATTTATTTATTCATGTCACTACTTAATGTCGCCCTGCATTTTATCCAATCGGGATGTCGCTAGGTAGATCTGAGGAACACCAATTGTTAAGGTCTCTGGTGTGACCTTTCAAAGCAACCTATCAGCGAAGCGCCTACAGAATCGTCTGTGTGTTTTGAGAATTTTGGCGCCAATATATATATAACGTTATTATCATTATGACGTCATCTTTTGACGTGAACATTGCACGTCGTTTCGGCACTCGTCGCAACTTCGGCCGTTTCCGTGTACTTCGTGTACTCAACTAACCTCGTCCGTATAACGGAAGCGGCCAT
>JAUMGZ010177574.1:0-14319 GCA_032359645.1 Pododesmus macrochisma | reverse complement strand
AATCTTGAATCCCCTTCCCCTAAGGATGCTTCCTGCCAAATTTGGTTGAAATCTGCCCAGTAGTTTCTGTGGAGATGTCGTTTAAAGCAAAAGTTAATGAAGGACGACGGACGGACTGAAGACGGATGGACTTCCAGATAGACTAAATAAACAATGTATGTATGTTAGAGTAATGTATTTTTAAAGGTTGATATAAATATTTTAATATAAATTGCTGTAAATGTATGTGTAAGAAATATATTTGTACAAGTAGATATAAAGATCTTAATATAAATTGCTGTAAATGTATGTGTGAGAAATGTATTTTTACAGGTAGATATACAGATTTTAATATAAATTGCCTTAATGTATGTGTGAGAAATGTATTTGGACAGGTAGATATAAAGAGCTTGATATAAATTGCTGTAAATGTATGTGTGAGAAATGTATTTTTACAGGTAGATATAAAGATCTTGATATAAATTGCTGTAATGTTTGTGTGAGAAATGTATTTTTACAGGTAGATAGAAAGATCTAAACATAAAGTGCTGTAAATGTTGGCCTCGATTGTGTAGTGGTTAGCACGCAGGATTTCTAATCTCTCGGAAATGTATTTTTACAGGTAGATATAAAGATCTTGATATAAATTGCTGTAATGTTTATGTGAGAAATGTATTTTTACAAGTAGATATAAAGATTTAATATAAATTGCTGTAATGTTTGTGTGAGAAATGTATTTGTACAGGTAGATATAAAGATCTTAGAAATAAATTGCTGTAATGTATATGTGAGAAATGTATTTTTACAAGTAGATATAAATATCTTAATATAAATCGCTGTAAATGTATGTGTGAGAAATGTATTTGTACAGGTAGATATAAAGATCTTAATATAAATTGCTGTAAATGTATGTGTGAGAAATGTATTTTTAAAGGTAGATATAAAGATCTTAATATGAATTGCTGTAAATGTATGTGTGAGAAATGTATTTTTAAAGGTAGATATAAAGATCTTAATATGAATTGCTGTAATGTTTGTGTGAGAAATGTTGCAGGTAAATGATGCCAGGGATAGCTTTTTGCCTTGATGTTTCTTTACTATTGTATAGTGCTATACATACAATAAAAAAAATACTGCCATAAACATGACACAATAACATTACTCTTATTTATAAGTCATTAACTATTAATCAGTGAGACATAAATGGTGGAAATTCCCAGTGATGAATATTCATCAGACATCAAAAGGTAGGAGTTCACAGTGATGAATATTCATCAGATATGAATGATGGGAATTCCACCTGATGAATACTCATCAGATCCTGTATGAATGGTGGGATACCCAAAGTTTTGATGTTTTGCTGTTTCTGATATTTTTTCAATAAATTTATTTTGAAAGCATGTTTTCAAAATGTGTCATCAAATCGTCATATACAACTCAATTAATAAAGTAAACTTAGAGCTACAAAAACTAAATAACTCAATATAACATTATCATCTTGAACCATTACTGGTCAAAGATTACTATGATTACTTGTCCAATGAAAGTTTGAAGTATACCAATCATGATTGTGATGTGTAAAGAAGCAGACGAAAGGTTATAATGGTAACACTGTAACTTTATAGTGCAATACATCAAATGATAGCACTGTAGAAATATATATAAACAATTACTAAAAGTGCATGACTGGCATATTATTAATTTATATAAGGGAGGTAATTTACAAAGGCAACTGACACTTACCTAACTTTGTCATCAGAGCCCACCTTTACTCTGTCAAGTTTATCATACAAAAAACTTTATCAAAGTTTTGTCAATATTATCTTTGCTTTTCATTCAAAGCATATTGTCTGGCATTGAATAATAAGCACATCTAAATTTTGTCAATATAATTTTTGCTTTTAATTCAAAGCATATTGTCTGCTATTGAAAAATTAGCACATCTAAATTTTGTCAACATCATCTGAAGTTTGCTTTTCATTACCAAGAGGCCCTAGGGGCCTTTATGTCCATCTGGATTGGCATTTGAATATTTTTGATTCTAGGGTAACACCTTAAACAAAGTTGGTTCTCCATGCCCTAAAGTTACTACAAAACAAAGCATTAAGCACTAGGCCATCCAGTTTATATAAGATTTTCGAAATTATGTCAAATTTTCCCCATTTGGGCCCCTAAGTGACCTTTCCTGAGTACTGAGCCCCATCATATGAGCAAATTTGTACCCCCTTTTACCTAAGGATGACATCTTCCAAGTTTCAATGAAATTGGTCCAGCAGTGTTGGACAATGCAAGAAGTCGCAAAAAGTATCATATTTGCTATTTAATATTGTGTTGAACTTTGACCTCAAAATGTGTAACCTTTTTTTACCCCAGGGTCACGCCTTGGAAGAAACTTGATTCTCCATTCCCTAATGTTACTACAAACCGAAGCATTAGATTCTAGGCCATCCAATTTATTAAAAGATTTTTGATATTTTGTCAAATTTTACCCATTATGGCCCCTATAGTGGCGCCCCCTGGGGGCTGAGCCCCTTCATTTGAACAAACCTGAACCACCTTCCCCTAGGTATACTTCCTACCAAGTTTGAAAGAAATTGGTCAAGTTATTTTGGACAAGAAGTTGAAAATGTGAAATGTTAACATGTTTGCTATATATATAGTGTTGAACTATGACCCGAAAACGTGTAACCTATTTTTGACCCCAGGGTCACGCCTTGAACAAACTTGGTTCTCTATGTCCTTAAGTTACTACTTACCAAAACATTTAGCTCTAGGCCTTCTAGTTTATTAGATGAAGATTTTTGAAATGTTGTTAAATTTCCCCCTTTTGGACCCTAAAGTTGCACCCCCTTGAGGTCCATCCCCTTGATTTGAACAAATCTGAATTGCTTTCCCCTTTGTATACTTCCTACCAAGTTTGAAAGAAATTGGTCCAGTTATTTTGGACAAGAAGTCGAAAATATGAAAAGCTTACATATTTGCTATAGTGTTGAACTTTGACCCAAAAAGACGTACCTGGTAACCTATTTTTGACCCCAGGGTCACAAATTGAACGAACTTGTTTCTCCATGCCCAAAAGGTACTACATACCAAAACATTAAGCTCTAGGCCTTCTAGTTTATAAGAAGATTTTTGAAGTTTTAACTAATTTTCCCCCCTTTTGCCCCCTAGTGGCCCCCTTGGGGTCCAGGCCCTTCATTTGAACAAATCTGAATCCCCTTCCCCTAGGGATACTTCCTAATAAGTTTGGATAAAAATGGTCCAATGGTTCAGGAGAAGAAGTCGAAAACGTTAAAAGTTAACGACAACGGACAGACAACAGACGACTGATGGGTTTTGTATGAGAAAAGTCCACCTTGGACCTTCGGTCCAGATGGACTAAAAACATGCAAGCACAATTATGCAATATTCATAACATAAAGATCAAAGTTCACAGTTAACACTGGTAAGCAAATTATAGACGATGTTTCAGGAATAACGAGAGCCACCAGGGGCAGCATATCCCCCTGAAAAAACCTCATGTGCAGCATTTATTATTGATACATCATTGATTTTTTATTTATTAAGAAGGCCATGTTTGTAAAACATTGTATTCTCTAGTTAATATTGTGAAATTGCATATATTGGTTTAGAAAAACTGGAGGTTGAATTAGAATATCACAAAACAAATTCAAACATTATGCAATCAATTGTTCTTAAATTGTCTTCCAGAAAAGCAAATTCTATTTTTAGCAATTATGACCTTGACCTTTGGCAGATAGCGCTCAAAATCAAAAGGGGTTCTGAACATCATCTAGGGTAACCCACACACTAAGTTTGAACTTTGTGTGATTTTTCGTTCTTCAGCTATCATCCAGACAAGCTACATATAAGCACAGTTCTATTTATAGCAATTGTGACCTTGACCTTTGGCAGATCACGCCCAAAATCAATACAGTTCTGTGCACCGCCTAGGGCAAAACACACACACACACACACACACCAAGGACCATTCGTTTTTGAGTTATTATCTGGACAATCCACATTTAAGCAAAGTACTATTTTCAGCAATGGTGACCTTGACCTTTAACAGACTACACCCAACATCAATAGGGTTCTGTGCACACCTAGGGCAACCAAAACGCTAAGTTTAAACTTCATGCATTCATTTGTTTTTAAATTATCATCCGGAATGGCAGCATAAATGCAAAATTCTATTTTAAGCAATGGTGCCCTAGACCTTTGGCAGACCATGACCGAAATAAATAGGGTTCTGTGCAACCCCTAGGGCAACCCACACACCAAGTTTAAATTGTGTGGGACCATTCATTTTTTAGTTGTCATCGACAAGCAACAGACAGACAGACAGACCTCCCACGTGATTGCTATATCCCCTCCAAAAAAATGTTGGGGGGAATAAAAATGAAAGAAAACAAGGGTTTTTGCTGAGCTGCTAACATCAAAATAAAGCTCATAGCAACCAAGTCTTGGTAAAATGTAGTAGTTAATTAAGTGATAAAAACGTTTAAAATAAGTTCTTCCTCTCATGACCTGCCAAGAACCCTATTTATAATTTTAGACACCTTCACCCTAAGATATTCTAGTCAACCAAAGTTAATGATCCTGTATGGCTTACTGTGAACAAAATGGTCTGGGCATTACAAAGCTCTAACAATTAAACAATGGGAAACACAACAAGAATTCTTATCTAATGGGCTCCAATAGTTGAAATATGTGTCTTCCCTATCCTACCATATTTAATTAATTAATCTTAATAAATGCTTATCTAAGTAAGACAAGATTTTAATTGATGCGCTATGTAAGTCAAAATGTAGGTACATTTATATGTAATAGCTCACCATACTTGGTGTTTCTGTATGAATTAATGCTAAAAATATGCTTAAAATGTTATTTTCCTCTTGTGACCTACCAAAGTCATAAATATAGATCACTATGACAGAGTTTTTAAACACAACTTGCTAGTCCAATAGGTTTTGTGAAGGCTCATACTTTAATGTTAAAGAAATGCCTAAAGAATGGATAACTGATATAATTGATATTGGACACAGGATGTACTATCCCATCTTACTTTGTGATCATTTATGCATCAGTGTAGAAGAAATGCTTAACACAATTCTTGCTATTCAACTGATGTTCTGCCAAGGTCAAAATTAAGGTCACAATTATCTAGATTTAGGATATGACCCAACCTTATCACAAAATGTCCCACCAAACCAAACTTGGTGATCCTGCATGGATTCATACTACAGATATGCCTAGGCAATGATTTTCAATTTAAGTGCTGCAGAGGTCAAAGTAAATTACAGTGACCTACTCTTGTATATGACACAGTAGCACTCACTGATCTCGAATGTAAAAACCGCAATATTTGGTGATCATGAACAAATCAATGTTAGAGATATGACTGAACAAATCAATGTTAGAGATATGAAATGTTGACTTATGGACAACAACATACCATAATAAGTCTCATTCAATGGCACAGACTTGTAGAAAAAAATCTCATAATATTAACAACTTCATTAAACTGAATATAACTTAAAACATGCATAAAAAACCCCACACAATATGGACATGGTGATGAGTACAGCTACCTTGGAACACTGCCATAGTTTGGTAGTAAAATACAATGTATAGGTATTTAAACCTTTGCTGTAGTTAAGTATAAACTAAGTATATATAATTAATAAGTATATATGTAACTTGTAATACATTATTGTATAATTATCAAATCATATTTGTGATATTTTATATGCCTGAGGAGTCCTGATTTGGACAATATTCTATAGCTATACATATACTAGCCCACTTCTGTAGAGTTATATGTGTAAAAATCTTGGTCCACTGCAGAAATAATGAGCACCCGAAGCGGGGCATTATACACCCACAATAAAGTTATGAATGAATTTAAATGGGAAAGGGAAATACATGCCATATGTGTATGTTAATACAAGTTTTGGAATATATATACCTAATGTAATGGAAAATTCTAATTCAAAAGGGCCATTTAACTGAATATAACTTATAGCATGCATAATAATATCCACATAATATGGATATGGTGTCCAGAACATGTACCTTGGAACACTGACTTAGTTTGGCATGCTTACCAAGTCTCCCTATTTAAGAGGGAGACTCCTGATATTTTACCCCTTTTTGACTTATCATATATTCAGTTTTCCATAAATCTTGTTATTTCAAGTCAAACTAATACATTGCATGAAACAACAGAAAGTATGTCATTTTGGTATATTATCTGCCAAATAGGGTGCATTGATAGTACTTTTTAGACAATTTTAGATTAAGACACTCTCCCCCATGAACATTTTGAAAAGATGACAAGAATGAGTTTGAATATCATATTTATCGGAGGCATGATTCAGGTTGCATTTTTGTATTTTGCTGTAGTTTAATAAGTTAATAAGATTATATACTGTACATGTTTTACACTTACTATAACAATACTATTGATTATTTTGTTGCACTGAATCATAATTTATAGCATATTGTCTTGTCTTATAACTATGTTTGTATTATCGATATGAAAATAAAAATAAAAAAATTAAACATAAATAAAAAAAAAGTATATATACATGTAGCTATACATGTCCTAACCCACTTCTGTAGTTGAATAGCTATACAATGTATAATTTTGGTCCACTGCAGTTATTAAAATACAAAGTATATACATTTCAATCTTAACACACACACACACGCACACACACGCACACACACACACACACACACACACACACACTACGTACTTCACACACTAAAGTGATACAACACATTGATACAACACTCAGTCACAGTATACTGACGCAGTGATACAACACTCAGTCATAGTATACTGTCAATGAGCAAACAGTTCCTTCTACATAAACCCTTGATATAGAGCAACCGGCAGGTAGTCACAAAATTACTAGGTTTTACCACACAGGTATTTGGTAGCAGTGAGAATCGAGCCTGTGCCTTGTCAGGTACATGGCAGATGTTCTCCCACTGAACTACCGTCCTCGGCTACTGTTGTAGTTTTATAACATAGTACAGTTATATAAATCATGGTACACTGCATGCTTTACTTTTCTTGTTAAGTATTGGATATCTAAATCTTGGTTCATTTCTGTAGTTCAGCAAATATGTCCTACTGCTCTAAATTCAGCAGAAATTTAAGATTATATCTGACGTCAGCTGATGCTGGAGTTCTAACTATCTCTCCCTTATTGTTATTAGGATAGGCACAAGACCCCAACACCTCTTTTAACTCAAGAGCAATATTTGATGGAGGATGGTGTAAAAGTCCCTGGTAAAAATTGGAGGCACGATCCAGGAAAACATCTTCACAAATATTCTGAAAATAGAACTGTTAGTGATGAGTATATGCTTAGAGAAGAGACAAAAAATATCAATCAAATTGTTCTATAGAAATTAAAACAAGAGGCCCATCGGGCCTTAACATTCATCTGGTTGAAATAGACCAAAAACTAAATATTTGCATTTGAATATCTTGACCCCAGGGTCGTACGTCATGCTTTAAACAAACTCGGTTCTCCATGCTCTTAAGTTATTAAATAACAAGCCTCAAGTAGTGCACAGGACAATCCATAGTTCCCCACCAGTACTTTTTGAATAGCAATGAGGGTATGTCTTAATATTGCACATTAAGAACAGTTGTCTTTAAGTTTAACCTTAATAAACTGTGTTTCATGTCTTCCAAGTGACCTGTAAAAATCACTCTGACTGCTTTTTTTAAAGGCTGACCTCATTCCACCAAAAATAAAAAATAATAAATAACAAGAGGCCCAATCTCAACAGCTATCTGGTTGAAATTTGCCTAGTAGCTTCAGAGAAGTTGATTAAAGACATACTGCCAAATTTACCCTTTTTGACCCCATCCACCTGTCCCCTTGGGAGTCAAGGACTTTATTTGTACAATCTTGAATCCTCTTTCTCTAAGAATGCTTCCTGCCAAATATGGTTGATATCTGTCCAATAGTCTCAGAGGAGATGTCGTTTAAAGGCATATGGTCAAGTTTACCCCTTTTGGCCCCACCCAAGTGTACCCTGGGGGTCAAGGACTTCATTTATACAATCTTGAATCCCCTTCCCCCAAGAATGCTTCCTGCCAAATTTGGTTGAAGTATGCCCAAAAGTTTCAGAGGAGATGGCATTTCAAGCATACTATCAAATTTACCCCTTTATGCCCCGCCCAACTGTCCCCTGGGGGGTCAAGGACTGCATTTGTACAATCTTGAATCCCCTTACCCTAAGGATGCTCCCTGCAAAATTTGGTTGAAATCTGCCCAATAGTCTCAGAGGAGACCTTTGGTCCAGATGGACTAAAATCACCTACAATCTATACAGCGTATATTGTAGATATAATAATTGTTTATAAAATGATGTTTGCATAATTCATGTACATGTACATACATGTATGTACAGCCAACTACAGCTTACTCTGTCCTGGCTAAAACAGGGTACTACACCTATACATTACCTGTATACTTACTGTGTTCTTCTGTTAATCTTTTTTCTTCCATGTAGTGAGCCTCGTCCTCAATACTGTCTCTACCTGGACTTAGTTGTTCTGCTTCACGACTATGTGTACTTGAGCTCGACTGACTATCAGTTCTTCTATGGGTAGGACTACCTCGTCTGGCTGTTTTTTGCAAAGCAATTTTAAGGGGAGATAAATCAACCATCTTCTGACCATCTCCATTAGAGTTAAATGAGTTTGGCGTAGAGATTATCTCTATATCTGATGAAGTAGTTGTGTCAATCTCATCACCAGATTCGTGACCACCTGTACTTCGCGAGCACTCAGACTTTTCTCCCCCCATGGAATGTGAATCGCTGTTAGCGTCCTCCAGGCGCCCATTGTCCTCCATCGCTTCCTCGATCATACACTTGACATAAGAACTGCTTGAGGATGCACTGTATATACTGTCTGTTGTCTTGACACCCTCTCCTTCCCCTGAGCCCTCGGCCTCAGCAGAGTCTTCTCCTTCCGCTGATAACTCGGCTTCATCTTCAACCTCCTCCGACACCCCCTTGTTATCCACCACTGTGTCTTCTGATGTGTGTGTGTCCATACTACTGTCCAGTTTACTGTTGTCCGAGGAACAAATGGAGCTTGCTACAGAGGTAGACGGACTGCCGTGTGGGGGAAAACATTTACTCAAACTTTCTGCAGTGTCCTCTGATGCAGGTAGAGTATCCTCAGTCGATGCTTTGTAATTTAAAGGACCACCACTGCTACCAATGTTATCATCTACTACAGCAGACTTTTCATCTTCCTGCACTACCGCAGACGTTTTTACTGCCTGCACTACCGCAGACGTTTCTACTTCCTGCACTACCGCAGACGTTTCTACTTCCTGCACTACCGCAGACGTTTCTACTTCCTGCACTGAAGCAGACGTCTCTGATGGAAAGTCATCCTGTTCAGACTTAGCAGACACAACAGAATCATTTAACTGATCTTCTTGTATCTGTTCACTCTCTACAATTTCTTGAGATCCAATGTTTGCACGTTCACTAAAATCATCTAAACATGCAGTAGCATCACTATTGACTACTAATTCATCTTGTGTGTGCTCATGTTCAGCGATATCTCCATGTGACGTGTCTAGTCCTAAATCACAATCAGAAGATACAACTTTATCATTATCAACACTTAAGTCACATTCTTCTGGACTAAATATATCAGAATCAACTGCAGATGTATCTTTTGCAAGTATAAAATCCTCTGTTGTATTTTGCGACATATTTTGACTATTTAATGATTTACTATCACCTTGAGTTTGGCTGATATGAAACTCTGACTCACTAGGTTCAGACACCACATCCATTCTAGATTTACTATCATCACTTAAAGAGATCACATCCAGAGAAGAACCCACAGTGAGTAAAGACAGTGAACTATCACCACTATCCAAGGCTTTCAATTGGCTGGAAACATTATCAACATCAGTTTCTGATTGGTGCTTCTTAATGTCTGTTGATGAATCTGATTGGTCCACCTTGTGGCTACTAGTGTCTGGTATTTTATCTGACTGACTTACACTGACATCACCAGTTGTAGTACACTTAGTGGATGCAATATCACTGTGAAAGCTTTCCACCAGAATACTACTGCCTACTGACTGATCAGTCCGTGGACCTAAGTAAGGATCTGTTGATAACACATTACTTTTTGTCTGTTCACCTTTTGTAAGATTCCTTTGTGGAGTTGACTCTTCTACGCTTAATTCTAAAACTGCTGCATTCTTTGAATGACTTTCTTGCACTGATGTCTGATTCACCATATCAAGATCAACTTCGTGATCTTCATCTCGCCAAGCAGAAGAAACATCCCAACTGTCAACTTTCTCCTTACTGTCGACTCGTCGAACATTCGTAACATCTGCTTCCAATCGATTTCCTCGCTTTTTCTTATCCTCTCCATCTTCTGTTAAACTTTTAGAAGAGCGAGACCGTTTAGTCTTTGTAATAGGTACAGCTTCTTTTGATTTCAAATTTTCTTTATCACTTAACTTTTCTTGACTTTTCGAGCTTATACTAGAACTCAATGTGTCCTTTTTGGTCCCCACAGAAGATGCGAAACTGTGTGTGTCTTTAGGTGTAGCTGCTGTCTTTTTAGGTGTCACCTCTTCATGCACCGACCCCCAAGGCATGGACCATGAACTTCTGGGACTTTCATTTTCACCTTGTTTCTGTGCTGGACTGGACATGAACGAAGAATAGAAGTCATCTTTTTTTTCAGGAACTGGCTCAGATTCTGACTCAATCTTATCTGGTTTACTTTTTAAATCACTAGTAGCTACATGTATGAGAAAATACAAAATTATTTAATATTCAATATAAAAGTGATTAACAAAGAAAAAGACTTTTCCAGCAATTAATATATTTGAAGACATAAGAAACATTTACAGACATTTGCAGACACACATCAATATCAAAATATCCATATGCAGCCAATGGGCGACTCCTTCCCCCCAAAAGTGAATGAACAAAATTTAAACCTAAAAACTAACATTGTTGTTCCAGATTTGGGACAAGAATTGATGTTGCAATCTTTTGTTTATTTTCAGTACATTAAGTAAATATAGAAGACTATGAACAATTGGTTGAGGTTAAGTTAAAAAAAAAAAGATTATATTTTGAACAACATACTTCTTAATTTAATTATCCTAATTGTTTATTTCTTAAAACTACCTGCTATTGCTTCCTTCCCATCCGCTTCTATGTCGAGAACTTTATCAATTTGCTTCTGAGCATTTTTTAACGCTTGTGATGCCAGATCAGAAAAACTGCTTGTATTCCACCAACTCATGATGAATTATCTCCCTTGAATCTACTTTTATGCCTGCATGGTGCCAGTATCATCCATCGATTTTTCTCAAACTGATAAACAAAATAAAACATTTGAGCGATACATGTACATTGTATATGACATGTGTTAAAAATATGGTGTATTGTTATTAATGGCATATCATTTATGTAAAACCCATTCTAATAGGCTTAGAAGCAATCACATGGTGTAAACTATTATGTGACATGCTTGCTTCAAGTCCATATCAGATATGGATCGGTCCACACCGGATTTTGGCTGCTTCAGTAAAACTTTTAGTGATCATCCTTGATGCATGATGTTGTTCAAACCAGACAGACGATAATGGCAACCCCAGTGGAGACATGTTTCCTTTATTCAATGCAATAAAAGCAAAAGTAACTTATCTGAGGGGCAATATCAAAGTGTAAGGATTGCCCGCAGGCTGGGGGCGGCCAAAATAGTTGATATGGACCCAGCCCTTCGGCAGTCAATAATTATATAATTAAGTTACTATTACATAAATATTTCATTTATATTGTTTCACTCTCTGCTCCAACAAGATGAGTTACGTGCCGCAGTGGCTTTGTAACAGAATGTTTACTTTGTAAGGAGGAAGGCGCAGGTTGGATACACGGCTGTTTATAAGACCCTTAGACATTAGGCAATCTTCTCACTCCCTATAAGCACCCAGCATCCTGGTTAGGCGAATGACTGGTTGGCTTGATGTCAGGATAATGTGACCGAATGAAGTATCGTGCTATATGTCTACAGGGTGATAATACAGTAGAGATTGAACCATCAGTGTGCTCTGTCACAAGCAGACACCATCTCTATATGACCTAATTTAATAAACATGAGATGTAAGGGACATTAAACCCCAATAAAACAAACAAACAAACAAGATGAGATATTTAAAATAAAAGTAAATCATTTTCTCTACCATTTATCTCTTTTGTAGGTAATTAATGTAAAACATTGCAGATAAAATGTAATATGTTTTTTATTGAGATAAAAGATTATTAACCAATACTTTTTATTCAGCTTTTGATCTTTAAGCAACACGTTGTAAATTATTGACATTTTCTTACATAATTAAATACACATACAGAAGTAATGGTATTTGGCCAATTAAAATTTTTACAATTATTAATATGTACCTATTA
This sequence comes from Pododesmus macrochisma, assembly GCA_032359645.1. Taxonomy (NCBI): domain Eukaryota; kingdom Metazoa; phylum Mollusca; class Bivalvia; order Pectinida; family Anomiidae; genus Pododesmus; species Pododesmus macrochisma. Next base: position 1,842 of record JAUMGZ010177574.1, on the reverse strand, counting down.
ACTTAACCTATTCAAAGTGTAACCCAGTGTTAACAACGTTACCACAGCTTGTACTGTAGGATTAATCCTTTAGCTCGATCGGTTGAGTGTTGATTCCTAACCTAGGGGTCCCAAGTTCAAATCTCAGCAGAGTTTAGTGATGGGACATTGGTTTAAAATCCATAATTGATTATCGGTTGTAATCGGTTACCCTAACTGATGTAGTTAACCGATTATTTATCGGTTGGTGTACATATTTTGGAATTATAGTAAAATATGCATGTAGTAATAACGTTTGTTGTATAGAACCTATTTAGTACTATATACATGTTTAAGTGAAAACACTACCTTTATATATAAAAGTCCATATAAAAATTGTGTATTTGTTATGTTGACTTGTATTAATTAAGTTAATTGTAATTATTAAAGACTATATGTGGTGACAATGGCACAGCGAAATGCTTTTGAAAAGCTAGCAAATTTCTGTGGTGGTAAATTTCAACCTTTTTGCATTGTAAATGCACTTCTTGATAGCTTTCAAGTCTATGAGACACACTTTGACATTAACCTGAGGCTCTACAAGCATGGGAGTTCTACTATAAAAATAGAAACTTTGTATAAAATTTACATGATGTACAATAGGGTTTGGTAAAATTGGTAGGTACAAATGAAAATAAATCAATATTCAACAGGTTACAACAAATTGGAATTTTTTTTAAAAAAGAAAGAACAAACTGAACTAGTTTATTATTAAAAAAAAAAAATACCCCCAAAGAAAACCAACACTTAACCTTCAACAATATCCTTATAAAATTAGTATGAATTGCCATAAAGTTATAGACTTAAGTGTTTATCTTTATTATCTAATGCGTTTAGTAAAATTCATTTTGGTAAATAAAAAGTAAAACAAAAAATATCAACAGTTAACGGCAAGTCCAATTTGAAAACCCCCGGAGAGCTTCCACAGACGCTACAGTTAACAATAACTAGGAATTTTTGTGGCACTGATTCACAGTCATGGCATTACGTCTAGTTCTATATCATCAGGCTTCCAGGGTTGCTACTAGAGGGGCCAAAAGGGGCTTAATCCTTTGATTTGTAGTAATTTTAGGGCATGGAGATCCAAGTTTGTTCAAGGCCTGACCCTAGGGTCAAAAGTGTTAAAATGCCAATCCAGATGGACGTTAAGGCCCCATGGGCCTCTTGTTTTTATAGATCCTCATATCGGTAAAACTTTTACAGCTTACTGAGTCCTATTTTCAGAATTATTTTGGCATAATATTTGCCATTATGTGACATGGTGTTGTTTGAACCAGTTGTGATGAAGTTATGTTAAATACGGAACAAATTGCTGTTGTAAAAGGTGCAACATTTTTACCTCCAACACAGAAGATTTCTACCATGGTAAAATATATGTCTATTGAATATTTTGACGATCGCAAAACATTATTTTGAAGTGCATTTAACTTTTTCCTAGCTGGTATACTTGAGTATTGATAATTTGTGGAATTTTATTGTTACAATTGGAAAAACTTACACATTTTTTTGGGGGGAAAGGTACCGAAATACCGGAGTCTGCTTATATTAACCATAGAAAAATCCCTGGTTATATATGAGAAGTTTCCCTTTTGGCGCGTTCGATTGACCAGGAACTTTCAATACTAAAAGGGATAGGACACTCTCTATATATTCAACTAAAATTAGTAAGTCATCTACCTTGCGCTATTGTTTTAAGTTGACCAATCGCAGCAGCTGTCGCTCCATCGGTACCCTGCGCTCGTTAGTAAGTAATCGTTGTAAGAGTCCGAGAGAGTCGATGAGCATGGCTAGTTGCCATTTCATAACATTAGCACGTAACGTTAC
>JAUMGZ010177563.1:0-14319 GCA_032359645.1 Pododesmus macrochisma | reverse complement strand
TTACTGAAGTCTTGTCTATTCAAAATTAATTCTTCTCTTGCGTCCATTAATGAAAGCAGCTTCGAGCAAGATCTGGGTTTCGAGTTTTGGCTTCTTCCTCTTATAAATATCATATTTATCGGAGGCATGATTCAGGTTGCATTTTTGTATTCATCACAAGAACCAACCGGTGAAATGAGACTGTTTTAGTGTGGGCATTAAAATATACTTCAAACCAACTAAATGAGTGAGAGGACCCCGTCCTTGACCTGAAGCCAAGCTCCAAATCAACCGTCATTAACGGACACGAAGGGGAAAATGAATTTAAAATAGACAAGACCTCAATAAATCAAAGTTCTGAAGCAAGGAGGAATGAGGAAAAATCACGATGGTAATGAAGGGCAAAAACCACACCCCAATAATACTATAGAAAGTAGTCTTGTTAACATTTTAGGTATGCCCGCAGTCAAAACAGAAATTTTTAAACGTGAAGTGCTAAATACGAAAAACAAAGACACTGAGCAAAATAAATAATAATAATAAAAGACACACATACAAAAAAAAAAAAAATGCTAATTTGAATAACGTTATAAAGGAAACATCACAAAATTATATTAAAACTTAAAGTGAAACCTGTGTTTGCAAAGGAGTGAGCGCTCCTGCTACTCATGTGTCACCTGTCGTGCTGTCTCCGTGTCAATTTTGTTTTTGTTCGTTTAACCCGTATCTAAAACAAACTAAACCGTATCACAAAATTAGTTTGTATAACCAATAGACGTAAATCCATGTGTTAGAGATGTTGTAGTGTTTATATGTACATTCGAAAAGATATCAACTTACCGAAGTATATCGCACGAGGGTCGTTACGGCTTACCCAGTTCTCGACAGAAGATATAAGGGTCTATCCAGAATCCCTGTACACGAGACTGCCATCTTGGCGTCCCCTCTAGGAATGTCTGACTTTGGTGATCTTACCAGGAACATAAATTATGCTCTGGCTAGTATGGCTTCCTGGGTCATCGAGACACTAAAACTCCTCTACTACGATAAGATTTCGAGCACAGCCGAGTTATCAGTTTTTAACATTGTGGTTGACGGGCGACAATATCATGAATATATAGCATAGAATGTGCATACTCGTGCATATAACATTGCATACCAAAGATTTTTATTAAACGTTGTTAAAATTTATTGAATGTAATTTAATGCAGATGCTAAAATGAAACGGATATACACGTCTGCTCCTCGTTGTTAAAGTATTTTACATGTTGATTTCTGAGGAATTTGTCCTTCCTGGTGATGCATAGTCACTTTCCATGTCATATGTGCCCTTGATCTAACTAACGGCTTATACAATAATTATCTTTTATTGTTATATATAGAGGTTGTCCTTGTATCATGTTTAAGATATTGCGGAACCTAAATAGCATTCCAGAAAAGTCCTGTCAACACGAAGGCTACCAACCATTTATCTCCACACAATATTTATGTAATGTTGATATATTTATTAGTGACCCGTTTATGTTAGCAATTCTGTATGTATCATATAAAAATAGTTTTAGCTCGTATTGTTACCTTTGTCTACACCTCTATGTTTATATAACCTGAGCAAGTGTCGTTCATAAACGTTGTATAAAATTATGACTTTAGACGATACTCATTGACAAGTGGAATCAACATAATCTCACACATGCAACGATGTCGCACCGAACAATTCAACACCTAGAAGAGGACATGAAATGATGAAACTTTAACTGCGAGAAGATATCACTTTTTTCAAACATACAAAAACACCTGCCACTAAAATACTTCAATTCGATACTTCATGGCCGATCAAACCGTCTAAAAGGAAGAACAGATCCAAGAAAAGCGGAATACAGTCAACAGGCAGAAAAGTAGAAGACTCGGTCGATATTAAGGGCAAATTTATAGGTAGAGGGCAACACTAATTACTTGTCTGTTCCACCTGATTACATAGCAACGATTTTTAACATAAATTTGTCTTATTTTGTTTACAATGATATGTTTGTGATTTAAAAGTGCTTTAATGATTTTGTACATATACACATTATCAATGAGTCAAAACTATGAATGACAGCATCATTTAACCGATGTTTAAACCTCCTTATAACGTACGATGCACGTAAAAGTTGAACATTATGCAAAACTGCATTTAGATCCGGAAGACTACGAGTACAACACGAATAATTGAATATACTTGACTAAAAATCATATTCTTTATCGTACAACCTTGCTGTTGTATTTTATAAATTATCATATTTAATTCTCTGTTCAAAGACATCGTATAAAGATCCACTGCGGCTACAAGTAAAGTGTCTGCTGTCATTCTTACTCTTTAGCGTAGGTCAAACCTGTCTAAATTAATCATTACCAGTTTTAAAGTATATGTTCTCAACGTACAGGAGACATGAATGAATGGCTCTGCCGGGAATACATGGTTAACATATTGATTAGTATTACAATTAATTCATTGAGCAAAGTGTAAGTATATTTGAGTAATTTATTACCAGCAAATTAACTAGTTTTTGTTGAATGTCACCTCATATCCGCTACTGAATGCTAAATTGTAAAAGGTATTATAAAAAAATAACACCAAATTATAACTGACATATACATTTTAAGTAACGTATTTCCTTCGCCCAATTTTCACTAGTCCTGCAACGAAAACGTAACAAAAATTGTGTTGTACATGTTATTTGATTGAAATAATTTTATATACTTATTCATGTAATTTTATTTAGAATAAATTTTCATCAAGTTAGTTAATTCTAAGTTTCACAGAACACACCTTGCAGTTATGAATACACTATAAGCTAACATTTCAAAGAAATATATCCTTACAAAATGTGGTATTTAAATAAAAGCTTAACTGGCAATTGATGCAGAACAAAAAATCAGTAACTGATTTATGCGTCATATTTTATGGTTGTCAACGTGACCCATCCTTATTATGCAATTGAACCAGTGACCCAGTCTTGGGCTGTCCCGGAAGATGAATTAGAAATTATAGTTCAATATTTACCAAACATTGTACAAAGGTCTCGCATTATTATACATGAATATTCATATATCGAGTAAACGTTCTAAAATGATTTAACGACATGACGCATATTCTAACGTTTATGTAGTTATTGCGAACAATTTGTATCCGAATACATACATATGTATTATTTACCATATGTTTAAATGAATTTACTTCTTTGTTACTTTAATGTGGATTTTTATAACTGTGTTCGCGTCGTAAAAACTGCATGCAAGTCATGGTTTTGTTTCCTTAACTGAAGCCCTGAGAGTGAATCATTCAAGGTTATGCAAAATAAGTTTAATTGCGACCATCGTAAAAAGTAAAACGTATAATATATCAGCATGCATTTGAATTCATATTGTGCCATAGATCGTAGTTCAATGTTGACAGTAAAGAAATAACAATAAAACTATTCTTTTAAAATGGTCACGATGTAGAATTAACGAGAAATTTAAATGTGTTTCTAATATGTATTGAAAAGAGCAAGCTTATAATTTATGCAAATACGACATTTTAAACTGAAACGGGCCATGAATAAATATATAAGTTATTAAGGAAAATAAAAATTATGTCTGTGAAAGAACCTTGTTCTCGACTTCAAGCCTATTGTACGAATCAACCGTCCTCAGCGGATGCTCCAAGAGAAAATGAATTTTGAAAAAAGACCCAGATAAATCACCAACTAGGAGGTTAAAGAGGGATCTCGAAGTTAATTATGGACAAAAACAACATCCCAAAAGTACTATAATAAATGGCCATGCTAAAAATCAGAAGGAATATACAACGTAAAGAAACAGGATGAGTGGAATCAACAGAACGAGATGCATTGGCAAACAAACTCTAATTAGTTGCATCAAATAATTCAGCACCAGAATGCTAGTAAATAAATTAGCATCACAACAATCCGCAAGATTATTAATTCATGCATAGGGCGGTCACCCATTACGAAACCAGGCGTTGTGGTTAAACCGGTTAATGAGGCCTCAACCTTCCCACTTCCAGCATGAAACTAGAAGTCTTAAGTATAGGCATATATTTAAAAAAAAAAATGTAATCAATACACTACATGGCGCTATGAATTATATCAACAACAAACCGCCCACATCAATTTTCCATAAAATCAAAACAAGAAAAACGTTTATACATAAAAACAAAGTCAAATGGAAACTCGAACATTGGACATAGCCAATTAGCAGAAAGCTTAAAACAGTGACCAATAAATAGTAGATAAATAGATTCAACATAAAGTAAGGTATATGAAAAGTGACATTGATGAACAATCAGTATGTGTTTGTTTGTTTGTTTAATTAGGGCTTAACGTCACTTCCAGAGTATTTCATCAATATCGTGACAAAAGACCACAGGAGAAACACAAAACGATAGACAGGAAGTGAAGCGGGAAAACAAAGCAATAGGGAAATTTCAGAAAGAAAGATGAGCTCTTGCAACGGGTCCGCATACTCTTCTATCGAATTTTGCATAGAGATCTTTATCATGCGAGGGTATTAAACATCTCTGTACACGGGACGGTCAGCTTAGCGTTCCCTCCAAAGGACGTGCAAATCTTTGTCTGATCTCTCCCCTTCAAATTGTCTGACTTAAGTGACCCTACCAGGGACACAATTTCCCACCAGGATAGCTTTCAAGGCATAGAGACACTTAAACCTCCCTCCACGTTAAGGCCAACTAACAACCAGAAGGACAGATATCAGGATCTAGCCTTCTCGATATATGGAGCTTTCGACTGGAGCCCTTAGTTGATTCCCAGTAGTATTGTTAAAAGGTGTGCAATGTCAAAGCATATGCCAGTAAGAGGCGGTAAATGGGCACAATATATATCTCACTATAAGAGGATCATAGCTACGGTTAAGGAATTTTCTTAAAATTTCAGTAGCAACAGAAGATGTGTCAGGGTGTTTTTAATCCTCCAAAGTTTGAAAACAAGACCTCCATGAATTGCGGGTTGTGGCATACTGGGAAATACTTATTTGACCATATTTCAAAAGAATATCCGGATATTTTCTATAAAACTTGCCAAATATTTTATGCAGTTTATGAAAGCGATACCCCTCATAAGTAAGTTTGGTGGTAAGGTCAATATAATGAGAACGAAAGTCATTGACATCTGAACAAGCTCGGGCATAACGAAGTTATTGAGAAATATAAATGCCGTATGATGGAGTTGTGGAATATCTCCATCAAGTCATTGATAATTTACAATTTGAAATCATATAGTCATTTTGAGAGCTTATGAATATCATATTTATTGGAGGCATGTTTCAGATTGTAATATTGTATTCGGACAATCCTTTGAAAGTAGTAACTACGAAGAACCAAGAGGATATTCTAAAGCCGCTAGTCCATGGACATGGGCAAAAAAAGGAAAACGTGGGACACACAAAGAAAAAATAACCAAATATACATTTATTAACTAAAAAAGGAAACATTACGAACTTCTTATAAAACCTAGAAGCGAAACCAGGTGCTCATGATATGATTAGCGTTTCCTGCAGCACATGTGTCACCCGCCGCGATGCTTCCGTATCATTTCGGTGTATGGCAACCCATTCCACTGTTAAAATAGAAGCAGTTGTCACAATAAGAATGTGTCACTACTATGGTGACGAAAGAGGTTTGTCGAAAATTCCATATCTACTTTCAAGGTCAAGTCACCAAACTATTAGAATAAGGAATCATATACTCACAATACTCTTGTACGAAAGAAAATAAAAATAACTATAGCTTCCAAATATAGGGGACTTGGAATACACAAATCGAAATTTCAAATATGAGATAGCATGAAACGGATTTCCTAACGTTGCTTAATTTAGCATTCAAAAACTGTCATACGTTAGCCACATATCTAATCTCGAATATTCACACGCTGTAGGACATTGTTTGTCTCGATAATATGTAAATGCCCAAGTGCTCTTTCGCAATTATAGTGAATCTGTGTTACTTCTTATAAGAATACGTACTACAATTTTAATTATTTTGCTTAATATGGTTTGTTTTAGTACGTAAATATAATCCCAGGTACATTGCTTGCTGGACATGTGTGTTTAAAGAAATTATCCTCAATCGTATAATTATAGAATAATGGTATCGTTTGGATGTACTATGCAAAAAACAAACTGGTGGGGTTCTGTCATTTCGTCCAATGTTTAAACGCAGACGGTGTGATCCGCGTAGTTGAAATCCTTGTACTGAGCTGCGATACAAACGCTCGGACGACTCGATAATCATATGACGTAATAGTACCACGACAGTCGTGGTACTATTTGCACTATTACAAAAAGTATTCTGTACGTTCGTTGCATTGTTTAAAAGTAGTAATAATGTTAGTTAGAAAGATACTCACTGGAAGCGTAATAATATCAAATATTGTTTATGTTTGTTAATAAATCGTTTGATATTGATTTTTCCATGTGTATGCTTTAGTTAGTTTTGTTCCCCCAATTAAATTTAGGCTTCGAGTTCACTCATCGGAAAACCTGTAGAAAAAATACTATCACAGGAAAGGAACGAAGTCAAACGATTAAGAAAAGCTTGGTAATATGATGATGTATCGGACTTCTTAATTTTTGTACCATTTTATACGGAACCGCCAAAGTGGACCTGTGAATCACTGCCTACTCCCGTCCGTTCAAACGTTCTGTTCAAGTTAACTTAATACATGTATAAGGGTGAAATTGTCCAATTAAACAAACACTTTGTTATAACGTTTACACATCTTCCTTTATCGCCTGCCATCATGTCAAACATTTGATATATGCACCAAGCAAAAAGAAAACATGACTGATTTTCTATTTTTAAAGGTATTTATTTCCGTTTTTAATTAATGCGTGTTACTTTTGTTTATTCGGGAAACAATACAATCTACATGACTCATAAGAGGAAGCATATGTTTTCTGTTTGATCCTCTTGTTTACTCTGTTGCAGCAGCTCAGTTTTATTACGTTGATATTTGACGAAATTGAATATATTACAATTCAGGTTAAAGTTGTACAGCAAGGTAAACAGTGTTGACGTTCCGATTTACTATTAAAACAATGGTGGCGATTGGTGTATAGCGTTACGACGTGGATAGTGACAAAGTATAGCCTTGAGCAACAGAATGATTCATCTGTGTGATCACTGACACCGAACCGAGAAATTAACACGAAGATTATCAGTAATCCTAATTGGAAAGGGCAAGCTAACACCTTTTCTTGATCTTAACAAATTTACAGTAATCAAAGTTAGGAAAAGTTGCGTGTGATTCTGCTCTGGATGTGCACGTATGACGTTATATAGCGGTGATGATTTTTCACATAGTTCAACCCTAATACATCCCGTGGCAAGTTAGGTCTGTCTCAATACCACACTAACGCGAAGCCTCAAACGGATACGAAGATTTATGTCCAAGGATTGTGAAGAAATAAATAAAAAGAAAATAAGTAGATATTATTACGATTTGTTTTGATCTACCTTAAATAATTGCAGTAAATCTAGCCAGGTGTCATGTGATAAACGTCACACAATACCACACGTGGGATGTGCACATATTCTAGAAATACCGATGCAGCTAATGACGAATATTGTTTACCCAGCGTTTGAACATTTCCTTTAGTTTAGTAGTACTATGCAATTTGAAAAACATTAGAAATAAAATAGTAGGAAATACAAACAATGTGTATTTTTTTCAACATACATGGGCACATCAAAGAAAAATAGAGTTACGGTAGCTGTAGGGCAACTTTATTGGATTTGCCAGAAATTTATACCTCCATGAATCGTTGAAAAGAAACTTGAATGGAAAAAGTTGTAATAATCCGAGAAGATACGGAAACATCGCGCCGGGTGACACATGAAGGACAAGCTCACTCATTCGCGGTCACCTGGTTTCGCTTCAAGTTTATTATCAAAAATCATAGTTCCCTTAAAGTTTAATAAGTTTATATGTTTTCACTGTGAATTCCCTCCTTATCTTTTTTTTCCCCCATGTCCATAGAGTTGTTTTTTTAATATCGAATATTTATTCGTATATTTTACTTGATAGTGTGCCAGCTATGATAGTGTGTCAGAAGAAGCTATAGATGAAATATGGAAATCTCAATTCACTATATATTGGAGGCCCATACGGCTGATTTCCGTCTCCCGTGAACGTTGCCGGAAGAAATGTGGCAACATGTATTTTTAGTATATGCATACATTAGGCTTCCTGAAAATGCTTGTTACCCATCTGGTAGACGCGTCATGGTCAAGCTAGCGGTCATTTTGTCCTAATATAAGTCGGCCGACGTGAAAAGGTTTTGAGAATTGTTTTTCCCGTGTAAGATTCCATCCTGTGAGTTTAAGCTTTGTTTGAACGTTCATTCAGCGGGACAGCTATCCCAACAATGAATTTGCTTCCAGGTGGGACAAAATCACAACACATCGTGAAACTGCCTCTTTGGTTAAGTATTTATTAATAATACTTGAAAGTAGCATTTGAAATAAACGAGGAACATGTTATTTTTTAGAAAGATAATGTGTCGTATCTTGGCTAAATGGCGATACGACACAACTTAAAATGTAGTCTTAATACAAAAAACGCCCTTAAAACTCCGCTGTTCAAATATTTTTTAGAGTTAGGAGTTTGAGCTTTTTTATGTCCCCAACAACAACTCTTCATGGGACTTATTGCTCCTAGAGGAGTCAGTCAATTCAGACTTATTGAGGGGATGGAGACCAGACAATACCGGTACGTCCTTTCAAGGTCGTTTTACTGGCAACGTCAGTCTCGGCTTCAACCCCTAAACGATAAAGCTTCCCGAAATAAGTTTGATAAGTGTATACGGCACAGTTGCATTAGCACATTTCCTTCATGTAATGCCCCTATTGTTGTTATTTCCCGCCATGTTTCCTTTTTCGTCCTATTGTTTTTTTTGTATTTTTGTTTTTTGTTGTTTTGTTTGTTTATTTTTGTAACGATGTGATTGAAAGCTTGTTGGAGCGACATAAACCTCCAAAACACAAATCACTTTGTATACTTCTTCCAGAACAGTGTTAACTTTCTTTGGGTTAATTTATATATCTATATACATGTCATTATTTTATGTTCTCTGTGTTTGACACCTGTATTGTGGTAGGTAGGTTTTAGTTCATCGAGGAACATGGAAAGCTATGATGGCTTGAACTGGGTCACCAAAGTCAGTCAGGTTGAACGATAGATCCCCGACAAAGATTGACACGTCCTTCGGAGGGGACGCTAAGCTGGCGGTCCCGTGTACAGGGATTTTAACCCCCTGGCATGATAAAGATTTCCAAGAATAGTTCGATGTGAAAAACGATGTACAGTCCCTATTGCTTTGATTTCCCGTTCCTGTCGCCGCTTCTCTTCCTGTCTTATCGTTTGGTGTTTCTTCTTTGAACTTTTGTCATGATATCGATGAAATACTCTGGAATTGACGTCAAGCCCGAATCAAACATAAACAACAATTCTCAATTTTATAATATTTTGTGTATTGATATTATTATGATCCGATGATTCTCATAGGTAGTTAGCTTATTTCATCAATATTACTACTTTGTATTTAGTTTTTTTGATATTTTGAAACGCTTACTCAATCGCGAGGACATGTTCCCGCTTCTAGTTTTTTTTAAATAGAAGTTTGCGATGCTTCCTTGTTTAGTTAATAAATGTTTACATGTATATGGTTCTTTTTTACTGTGTGCGCCTCGCGTTTTCCTTGCCCAAGTCCATGGACTTGCGGCTTTAGAATATCGTCTTGGTTTTTCGCTTTTCGTATTTACTACTTTTTTGAATGAATCATTATTGTATATTATTGACCAGTAGGATTAAATGCATTTTACTATATTTAAACTACAACGGTTTACTTGCGCTCTCTTTTATTTTCAGGATTGATGATAGGACCATCAAGAAAACGGAAAGTAATTTGTCAAATTGTCTAGTGTGTTTGCACTACAAGTTAAAGACAATTTAGCTATCATTACGTCACACTCTGTGCATCGTTAAACATTTACGCAACTTTAAATATAGTTTTTGTTTTATAAATAGGCTGTTGGTGGATATTTGTCATAGCCTGGTTGTTTTGTAAACGTAGTTCTTGTGTTCTAAAAATACTTTAAACGAACACGGAATCTGGACTTTATGGTCTAGGCCGTGCGAATTAACGTCAAGTTTAAAGATGTATGACTTATAGAAACACCTATTTCAAGCCACATTTAAACAAAACAATCTACTGCAAATTGTTGTCAACTAACGTACCAATCAATTCATCACTTCCAATGATTTCGCGTTTCCTCAGACGTAAATAGAGAACAACCGCTCTAAATTATTTAAAAAAACTAAAAAACCTGAAAATCACAACGTGAGTGTTATTTGCACATTGTATCTTAAGTCTTAATTAGAGCTATTATTGAACAATAAAAATTATTAATCGGTTGATGAATATATTTTAATAACGACGCGTTAATGGATATAGTTGCTTGTTTGTTTGTTTGTTTGTTTGTTTAATAAGAGCTTAACGTCACTTTAAGAGTATTTCCCCGATTAAAAACCAAAGGCGAAAAACAAACAATAGGACAGAAAAGAATCGACGACAGGAATGGGTCATTAAAGCAATAGGGATAGTACAGAAAGAAGAATGAACCCATGCAATGCCGGTTCCGCCTACTCTTCTATCGAACTTTACACGGGGATCTTAATCGTGCCATTTTATTAAAAATCCTTCTACAGGGATGGCTAGTTTAGCGTCTTCTCCGACGGACGTGCTGATCTTTGTTCTTTCAACCTGTATGACTTGGGTGACCCTTCTGAAGGACGTCCTGATCTTTGTTCTTGTATGACTTGGGTGACCCTGCCAGAAACACATGGTTCCGTCATCATAGTTCTTAGGGTCATTGAGACACGCAAACCTCCCTTTCACGATAAGATGTAAAACACAGAGAAGACATGTGCATGGCACCTGGCTAGGGGTTAAGTTAACAAAGTTTACGAATAGAGTAGTAAAGCGAAAAACCAAAACGATATTCTAAAACCGTAAGTCCATAGATAGTGGCAAACAAGAAAAAACGTTGGACGCTCACAGAAAAATTAACAAAATTTACATTAATTAACTAAAAATGGAAACATCACGAACTTTTGTAAAAAAAACCTTGAAGCGGAACCAGGTCCTCGCGATATGGTAAGCGTTTCCTGATACACGTGTGTCACCCGCCGCGATGCTTCCGTGTCATTCCGGTGTATGGTAACCCTTTCCATTGTTTAAAAAGGAAACAGTTGTCATCATAAGAATAAGTCACAGTTATGGTGACGAAAGAGCAAAGGTGAAAAAACCATTATCAGGAGAGGAATAGAAAAAGAAACATTATCATGTAAGCAGAGTGGTAAAGATAGGGCGACGAGTACATTATTGTTTTACGTATCCACGTTATTTTCATATTTTCACTCTAAAGGAAATGTGTTTCTTCAATTTCACTTGATCGACTGTAAATGACAGTAACTCTGAAACTTAAACAGCGTCAACTCAAGTTGAGCATACATGCTTATGGTTAACGGTCGTCCCTGTCGAGTCATGGTTACGTGTTACATGTAAGTTCGCTTTCAAGTTTATAACTGTTAGTCATTTGAGATCCTGTCCTCCGCGGGTAAAAGGGAAATGGGGATCCTATTAACCGGTTTAACGACACCATCCAATCGTTGAATGAATGTCCAATGTCGTTCCGTGGTGGCAGCTGGCCTCGAACATTTTTGTGATGTAATTTTAGGTTTTATAGTTATTTGACATTTGAGTATTCCTTGGTCGTTAGTCTTATTCAGATGTCACTCTTCCTATATTCAATATGCATTCCTGCCAATTCATAACGGTGTCCTTCAACTTAATCTCTTTCCACATTTGTTGTAATGTCGTTTGGTCTGTTTGTCTAAAAAAAAGTTTTAAATGTTTTCCCTATGAAACACTTTATTACAAACTGAATAGTATTTTTTCAATACAAGAATCACTGGGTAATTGATGTTGACATCAGAGCTTTTTACTCTAAAATAGGTATAATACATACATAAAAGAATAATAACAATCTAACATTATTGGTGGATTTTGTGCATATAAAAAAACAATTGGTTCGAATCTTGACAAAATTACGTTTTCTTCCTGAACTAAAATGTGGACAGTTTGACAGTAAATGGAATACACATTTATCAAGTGAAAAACTGGACCATCAATAACATTTACAACAATACACCATGTTCACAGATGTTAAGCATTCCCGCGATACGTATAATACAAGTTGTACAATCAATATTAGGTTGGAATACAGGGCGTCTCGTTAATCGTTTTAACCACAACTTACATCTCAACTGACTTGTAGGATGGTGGTCAGAGGGTTGTGTAACTGTTATGTTAAATACGTGATTACTTAGTGCATATTTCTGTTTTGTACACAGCTTTATTGTGCAACAGTTGTAAGTGTAGCCTACATTGAGGATATGCAACAACATAGTTTAATATATCGGTATGTGTATATGTGTGCGAGCGGTCGCACTAGTGTTGAAAAAACCCATATTCAATGAAAATTCAATAATGCAACATGGAATAACAATGACTCACAATATATACTGTTTCAAACTTGGTTATATCTTGTCAAAAAGTATTGTCATGCTATTGCCAAGAAAATGGGCAAGAACTAAAAAGTCATAGTAGTGCCATTAATTAAGTATGCAATACTCTGCCATGACATAATGTATAAGTTTACACAATGTATGCAACATAGGTCAAACTATTTTGCAAATTGCGCCCGTGACAAGTGCATTATTTATGTAATGAGGCTTTAATGCCTTTTCTTTGATATATTGGTGGCCCGCTTGAGTTTGAAACTTTGTAATATTTTTCTTTCTTCATTTTTCGCTTTTTCTACTGTCTTGGCTCCTACAGTGATGTATCTCAGTTACCCTTTGTTCAACAGTCACACAGAACCTGTGGGCGAGTGGCACGTCGTCATTTTGTTCCAGGTCCTATTACGTGTTTCTCAATGTTTATAAGCTATGGACCCAAGTGGATATAGTGATTCCTCCTTGTATTGTAAATTCTTATGTTTGTCGAAATGAAAGTTTGGCAAAGTGTAATTAAGTTTATCCATCTTAAGAATATGTAAAATATATACTATGGCGTCGGAACGGTGATATCTGGTACAGCTGAGGAATACGTTGGGTGCTTGCATTTTGACTCCACACACACCTAAATACTAAATAAGGCCATTTGATACCATTGTTAAATTGGAGTTTTTGTCTTTATTATCTTCCTTGTGTTTGATGCCTTATCATGGGAGGGAGATTTCAATACCTCGATACCCTTGAAAGCTATACTGGTCGCACCTTATATACCTGTTGGCAAGGAAAAGCTAAGCTGGTGGCTCCATGCTTGGGGATTTGCATCTCGCCATGTATGATAAAGATCCTCATATTAAGTTCCAAATGTAGATTAGGCGGAAACAAAGTTGAATTGAATCATCCTACTTTCTGTTTTTGTTTTTGTTTTAATTCCTGTTCCTGTCGCCGACTATCGTTTTGTTTCCCTCCTTTGGTCTTTTGTCGCGATATGAACTAAATACCCTGGAAGTGACGTACGTTTAGCCCTAATTAAATAAACAAACAATTTATTTATTGATGACCCATTTTAGTCTGTCAGTTTTATATCTAGCAATGTTCAAAGATATTGCAAAACAAAAAAGATAAAAGGATAAAAAAGAAGCAATAATAGACGATTATTAGAGGTGAAAATTAAAAGACAGTTAATGAGAGTATGGCCAATAACTGACAAAAAGATCGCAACGAAATCATATTAATTATGTGTCATTCTTATGTGCTAAGCTGCATAGCCTTTTTAATTTTGTTCGAAATTTCCATACAATATTCCCGTTCATTTGTGTAAAATCTTTGTCCACCTTAACTTCACTGGAAACAAAATAGGTGTTTGTTTATTTACAATGTGCTAAATGTCAACGAAATAGCACTGACCATGTTCACATACAACCCAGAAGAAAGCAAGAGCGTGGCCTAAGTCCTTGTTTGCGTCAACGGAAGGGAACTAAAAACCGTTGAATATAAACTTAATTAAATGAAAATGTAATCAAACATTGAACGAACTGTGTATATGAAGATATATGCATTCAACTTAAATGTGGCATTTTTAAATTCACATGCACGCACGCACACACGCACACACACACACACACACACACACACAAATGATCGTTGATAAATCAGGTCTTCAGTTGTTCAACACAAATAAAAAGTACTGTTACATTTAAAT